>JAUELD010043258.1:0-11689 GCA_031471615.1 Aglantha digitale
GAGTTGTTTTTTTTCCAAGAAAAAAAAATTAAAAAGTAAAAAAATCTAAAAGATATATCGAAATGCAAACTAGAGTATTAATTATGTTTTTAAAACTTGAAGTAATTCCTTTTCTCTTTAACTATGTATATTTACTCAAATCAATGTATATTTACTCAAATCAAATATCTCGCTTTATCAATTCAGTTTGCTTTATTTATTCAATTCGCTTGATCTAACCAGTTTAGCCCTCTATAGATATCTAGTCGAAATCAATCAATAAAGAACGCGTTTCTTCCATTTTATAAAGATTCTAAAGATTAAATATTAATAATAAAGTATAGTAATAACATAACACACGGAATAAAATTAATAAAATATATTTGGGCCTACTACATCCTCCCTATTTAATGAAAAAACTAATCCATTATGATATTTCATTAATACTCGGTTCTGTTTTTATCATGTTTGGTTCTTTTATGTATGTTTTTTTTAACAAAACCATGTCAAATTGATTTGAATTAGAAAAATTGTAAATGAAATGAAATGTGAGACACTGGGTTTTTTTGTATGTAGGTTTTCTTTTTTAATCAATTCATAAATGTGAAAGGTCGATGTTTTTAAATCGGACAATAGTGAAGAAATACGTTTTCATATCAAGGAATATCACTTATTTGATAAAAGAACTTAAGTTCATTTCAATTTGTTTTGTTACAATGTTTTTTAAAAAGTATGTCACAAGGGTGGAACACAGAATAAAGTATAAAAGCTTTTAGATTTGAAATTTTATTTTGATGTTAATAAACTGTGGATTATTTGATGAGTTATTTTTATATGCTAATTTTTATATACTTTTCTTCGAATAAGGATAAATAAAATAAAAATAAAAGAAATGTAAAAAACAGAGTTTTTGAAAACAAAAATTATTAGTCAGTTTAGTACATAGAAATTGAAAAAAAAAAATCATTCTTTTATACACAGCTCATTTGGAGATTTTTTAATTATATTCCTTGCTATAACGAGGTAAATAATGCATAAAAAAACAAAGCCATCAATTTGTTGCCATTTGATAATCAAAACCTTCAAATGTTCCAACGTTTAATTTAAAATCCAAAGAAGCTTGTACTTAATTTATGTCAGTTCATTTTTATTTCAGTGATTTTTCAAATAGGTAAAATTGAAAAAAATAAAAATAAAATAACAACAAACAAACAGATTTACCTTATCACCATAACCAACTGTACACATCGTTATTAATGCCCACCAAAATGCATCGGGAATGCTGGTAAAGTTTCCTTCTTCTAAGTAATATACAGCACTGGAAAACAAAATTACTCCAATTGCTAAGAAAAATATCATCAATCCAAGCTCACCAACACTTGATTGCAATGTCAATCCTAAAATTTGTAGACCTTTTGAATGTCTTGATAATTTAAAAATACGAAAAACCCTCACTAAGCGTATTATTCGAAAGTTTTCCAAACCAAATCCAGAATGTCTATTGAATGCAAGTGTCAAGTAAAAAGGCAAAATCGAAACTATATCGATGACATTCAAATAATTCTTCATAAATCCGCATTTACTTGGACAAGTAAAGAAACGTATAACAAACTCAACTGTAAACCAACATACAAAGACTGCCTCACAGACGTTAAAAATTTCCGTCCAGTTGATGGAATCAGTGCTACTTGTCACTTTATTCTTCAAGATCTTAGTAGAGTTTTTGGTTTTCTTAGACATGCATTGACAGCTGCAATGACATGCTTTATTTAATCGTTTTAATACGAGCGAGTTTCGATCAGTTCCTGCATCCTCATGGACCGAGATATTATCATTGGTTAGCCGCAATTCTAACGATAACATAGTTATCGAGTCATTGTTTAGTTTGGTAGTTTGCAAAGTAGCGATATTCATTTCATTTTGATGGTCTTTGAAAATTTGCAAAGTTTCAACACATAAAATGCAGACCGATAACAGAATCATAAGCATTGAAAACAAAGTTAAATAATTCGCGGCTTTGCTGGTTTCAGGATGTTCGAATAAGCACCACAGTTTCTTTTTTATTTTATTTTTTGGCATTTCCTGTTTTTCAGTTTCATCTTGAAGGTCCAACACTTGCTTTAGTGCACTATTACCTAACTGGAAAAATTTAGCTTCTGTTACTAAAATAGTCATAGGTACTGTTAAAGGGCAATATAACTGCCCATTTGATTGGTAGTAATACAATATAGCGTTAAAAGCACTTCGATCACGATCGAAAAAATATTCATCCTCTACGTCATCATAAAACTGTTCTCGTTTCATTAAGTTACCAAGCAATGTTTTTGGGAACCGATCTAAAGTGTCAACAAAAGTTTGATATCTTTCGCCAGACACATTTATTGTTACTTTTTGTCGCCTTTCGTCTGTTGCATGTATTACAGGGTGATCGTATCTATTTGATAAGTATGCTGAATTCGATGCTGGAGATTCTACATTTAATGATTCCAAAAATTCAGTATGATCTTGCGTTAACGTAACTGTTTTTTTCCTTATGCTTCCATTTCCTAACGGTTTGGTTGAAGTTTGGTCGTCTTTGTTGAACTTTAATGGAAGCTGTTGCATCCGCTTGCAGTTTGAACCTGGCAAGCTCATCATTTTGAGAGTACTTTAAAATACAGGAATAAACCTGTTATGCCATTTTTCGTTAAATTTGAAGTTAATTTTGAATATATATACTTCGATATATTCTTTTTACATGTTGATATCGTTAATATTTCTTCTATATTTTAATTCTATATAATTTTAATCTTTCAAGATCTACCTAAAAAAAGAAAGAAATAAAAACGATGTTTTATGTTTGATAAAGTTTAAAATAGAGTGATATTGTTTATATATAAAGGTATTACATTTGTTTGCAAAACAAAAAAAAAAAATCTTTTTGTACTTTCAATGTTTTTCACAGATCTCTCATTTTTTGTTGTTGAAAATCACTTGTTTTAATTTTGAATTGACTAGATCTCTTAAAGATGGAAAACTGCGGTGACAGAAAACTA
This sequence comes from Aglantha digitale, assembly GCA_031471615.1. Lineage (NCBI taxonomy): Eukaryota > Metazoa > Cnidaria > Hydrozoa > Trachymedusae > Rhopalonematidae > Aglantha > Aglantha digitale. The sequence continues at coordinate 3,015 of JAUELD010043258.1, forward strand.
TCGTTTTTATAGTTAGTTAGTAAGAAAGTTTTCACAGTAACTTTAAAGTTAAAAATTGCCATGTATTTTTTTTTAAAATGATAAAAATTACTCCAATCCAACAGTACTACCTTAAGCTGTTTTATAAAGCTTTAATTATACCAAAGCACTTTTATGGATTTGTTTATAAAAAGGTCAATTCATAAAACATTTGTTTAAAAAAATCCAGTTAAATATCTTTGGTATACAGATGAATTTGCTCAGCCATATATGCAAGTAATGTCGGTATAGTTACTGTATCGCCGTTTTATTTATACAATAAAATATTAAATAGATTTTATGATAAGTTATATATAACCATATTTTTTATATTACCAGCAACTCATTCATACCTGTGACCATAAGGGTTATATTTTCAATCAATGCTAGCAAATTTATTAATAATTGTCACTAGATATCAAACAGTAATACTAGTGTTATAAGTTCATTAAGATAATATAAAATGTAATAAACCTGTCAGCCTGTAATAGCAATAATGTTCTCTTTTAAAAACACAGAAGAAGGAGATTTTCTTCAAAGTTTCAAAAAGTGTAAATAAAATAATTCTTCAACTTCAAAACTCAATTTATAACACAACAACTAAAACAAAAACTTTATATGTGTCTATTGAAAGTAAAATAAATCACAGAAGGGTGCATTGATTTATCTATATATCAATAAAAAAAAGCAAAATGATTGTTCCTAAAATCAAAACCAATATAAAAAATAAAAGAAAAACAAGGCAAATGAAGAAATTAATTAATTTTGATTTAAAATAAAAAAATAGCACGAGATTATAATATCTTAATCGAAATACATAAATGTGCAAAAAGTCTGAAAAACGAATATAAAAATGATTAACGTTTTAATTGGTAAAAGAGCCTTTGTTTAAAGCTTATTAACTTTAACAATAAAAGTTTCCTCGCATGTTTAAAGGCGATTATAGCTCTAGTAGAAAACATATACACATTTCTGTATAAAAATAGGTGGTATAAAAAGAATAAATAAATTTGGATGATGGAGATGAAGGTCAACATTGTTTTCAACTTTAAGTATTTTCTTTTTTATAAAAACACTCAATTGGTAAAATAACTAGCTGTTAAAAAACTCTTAAGAAATGGAAATAAAATTGTATTCTGAAAGATTTTGAGGAAGCAGGCACTTCATAACACTTAATCTTATACAACCATAAATATGGGAGCACGAAATGAAAACGTTATTTTTATCTAGCCACGTAACTACAGATTGTGTACAAATTGGTAGACTGTTCTAGAACAAATAGCTGATTGGGTTTGTATTACGTACTTTCCAGTAGTCTCTACAAAATAGGGGGAAAAAAGCATTAGATACGAACAGGTGAGAATATGATAATTGCTTTCCCTGAGACTGTATTTTGTTGTTTTTGCTACCTTTTTGTAGTAACTCTTAAGTTTTAATTTACTTTGAATTTGAAAGTTTGTTGTATAGCTTTTAATTCAGTTTCAAGAAAAGAGAAAAAAAAGTCAAAAAACAATGCCGTGACATTTATGGGGCGTGTGTAGGCTAAAACAGTCTCTGCAATTTGAGATTCTTTGGTATCTGAATAGAGAAAAAAAAAAGAACAGTAACGAAGTATTATTTTTTAAATTTCTTTAATGTTTTTATTTTATTCAACTGTTTCAAGGGCGTTGGTGTTTCAAGGCATCCCAAGCTGGTCAGACTGATAATAATAAATTGAGCTTCAGTGTTTGAAGTATTTTCAGTTATTATGATACAAATTTAGGAAAACTGAAAGTGAAAGTATTCTCTAACAATTAGTGATAGGCAAACTTGATGTCAACACAAATGAGTTTGTTTTGCAACCATCTAATTACCAATCCCCTTTTTTTTTAGTTATAGTTATACTCAAAAATTATCAATTTTCTCACTAGTTGATTAGGCATCTTAATTTTTCGGAAATCTTAAATTATATTTATTATTTATTATACATTTTTTTCTTTATTTTTATTGAATTTTATCGAAAATGGTATGGTATTACTTTTAAGTAACTAAACAACATACTGCATGCCCTTAATACAGGATTTTTGGGACTTAAGTTAAGACTGTGGGGGTGTCCTTTAACTATTACTTGCTAGTAAGACCATACAATTGATGATCAGTTTACAATGTAAAGAGAGAAAAAGTCTTTTGAATTAATAGAAGTGGAACTGAATAAAATAGAGCTACTTGCGATTGCAAATAACCTGTTTTGAAAGTCAACTCTATTCAATGAATAGGTTTTAAATGATGTAATATATTTAATATGTAATGCCTGACTATGGAAAAAAACTCCTCTATGCTGAAGATTAAGGCTAGGACAATCTTAACCGGATTTCGTACTCTGGGTTAATGACAAAATATAACGTGCAACAAGCAGACATGAAACGTTATTTGCCTTAAATTAATGCAAAATGAAGATAGATAACATCAAGCATTTCAATTAATTACATAATGACCGGCATACATAAACACTCATTTTAGAAAAATGCATTTAATGCCGTAACTCCTTACGTTAACGTTATTAGACTAAAACTAAAAGCGGCGTCTTTGAACCTCCTCAATTTAAATTTTAAACAGTATGTTTAAAGAGTAACAGCTAACAAAAAATAATGAGGCTACACAATGTCATTGTTTGGTTAAACTATATGTTTTTCTTCTCAATTTCCAGGTACAGTACAGTGTTTATACTGTTGATACTTAAAAACTAACTGTTGTTACGTAAATAGCAACTTCAATTTCGTTTTAAAAAGTAACTAACCTAGCGTTTGTGGATAAATTTATTCATTAATCTTTAACGAATATTATCAAGTTTGATGCGTAACAAAGTATCATCAATAACGCCCTAAATGTTATTACAAGTATCCATATCGTTCTATGTTGGTTAAGACAAGGGCGCTTAAACTAAAAGGATTAAATATTAAATTAACATTCATTAAATTTTAAATTAGTACTGCAAACTAGTGATTGATTGATTGTTTTATAGGTACAACCTGCACGACAACTAACGACAAGATAATTTGTGTAGGTTAGAGAATTGAGAGACGTGCAAAAATCTAAAAACTTTGATATGCAGATACTTATTGAGTGACGTGCCAAAGAAGATTATTGAAAAATTTCACAAAACAAAAAATATCGACTTTACGCCTGCAGTATTTTTATCTTTGTGATTTTTAATATTCCTAAAGAAATCTTAGGTAATATAAGAGAAGTGACGTCATTGCAGGGTCTGGTAAAAAACAATGCTATTTCAAATAAAAATTTTTTTTCATTTAGTTTGACTTCAGATCAGATTTAAATAAGCTACAAAATAAAATTTCAGGTTAGATACTATAGGTTAGCCTCATAATAGTTTCCATGGTTTATTTTCCATTTCTGAATTATGACGCTTTCACGGTAGCTAGTAACTTTTAGAGTTTAATGTTCTTAGTTATCAAATTTGTATTTTCACTTCAAGCTATTAGCTAATTTTAAACTATTTTCTTAGTATTGTGAGTAAAGAGTCAAAATAGTTTATGCAAAGGGAGTAGTAAATATAGACCGACAAACTGAACTTATACAGCTAACTTAAGAGTTACTCAAGGAAATTTATTGTCAAAATAAAAAATCTTACCCATATTATGATAAATTCACACAGTTCAAAAACCCAAACTTAACTCAACCTATATACAATCTATATACAGACGACCATATTAATTCAATAAATATATATGAAAAAGTTAAATGAAACAGCGATTAATAAATTAGTAAAGCACACTTATTTGCTTTATTTAAAATTTCTCCATAATCGTACATATTTTTCCCAATCTAAAACAATTTGATAAAAAAAATCTATTAAATAAACTTGGTATTTTTTCTTATATAATATTTTTTATTTCGTTTTTCTCTCTTTATAAAGGATAACACATGGTAAGGTGAATAAAAGAGTAGTTTATTATTACTCGATAGCCAATACTTGGATAGTTTAACACATAAAAACAACAATATACATAGATTTATGAAAAAAAAATTAATTATTTAAATTTTTTTTATTGTTTCGACTTGTTTTTCAAAAACTTTAGCTTTTCCATTTTATGGCTTATAAAAATAACAAAAATATTTATTTCCAACAGTTTTTCCAAAATATTTATTTGTTGGCTTCACCATTAGAATGCTAACACTGATTTTGAAATTATTGTTTTTATTTGTTCAGAATGTTGAGCGCTGTTTGGCATTTACATATTGTAACTGATGCCTACTGTTACTAGTTTTAAGTCGCAAGAGTATAGCTATACATACATGCTATAAATGATAATTCAAATTTATTTCCTATTTGGAGTTTAAATGGCTGATAAAAAGACAAGTTATTTTCATTTTACAATCAATGAAACGTATTTGTCTTTTTTAATACTCCAAAAAATAACTAATAACATTTTTTTAAAAAAGGTGCAAGATAAATATTTTTATTTTATGTTTTAAGATTAATCAATTTAATCTGACTAGATTTTTCAATAACGCATTACTATCAAAATACAGTCTCAGTTTAATTTTTTTTTATTTCCTTTCTAAACTCCATAAGGTATAGTACTTTCATAGGTATTTTAAGTGGGCAGAATTTATAAACAAATATAAAACTTAAACAGCAAACCTCAAACCAAATTTTACTTGCTTTTACAAAAATAATTCAGCTGCATTAAAATTGTCTATTGGAATTATTTTATTCTAAAAGGCCTTCTATTTCTACTTGACATATATATATTTTTGTCTACCTTCTAATTAAAGGTAAAAAAGAAAAGGTTGTTTTCTAATAAAAAACAAATCTTAAAGATATCCATTAAAAAAATTCATTTTTATTTTCTTATTGTTCGTTAACATAAAAATTTAATATATTTCAACCCTGCAGACAATTTGTTTGATGGATTATCACAACATTTAAAAAACATTGCTAGCTATAACTTTAAGTAAAGGCCTACCATTTGCTGTTATAAACTATTAGATATATTACTTTCATTTCAATTGAAATTTTTGTTTCATTGTTTTTGCCTTCATTTTCCTACCTTAATGTTTCATCCATAAAAACTTACCAAGTTTTTAATTTTTTAAGTTTCTAGTTTTTTTTTTTTAAAAAATAACTATAAAATAATCAAAAAAATGCTAAAATTGTTCCCATTGTACCACAATAACCTTCATATTGTAACTATATATTCATATAATGCTGCCATTTAGCATTAATTATTTCACTTTTTATTAAAACAAACAAGTATACTAACATAAAATTGCAAATTCACCATTCAAAAAAGTTTCAAAGTAGTAAATAAAAAACAGAATTTTTCAAGAAAAACTCATGCAACTGCGAAAGAGTAGATTGCATATTTGAATAAAAGAAAACAGAACAGTTGTTTTTATGCTGGGTGTGTTTATCATATATTATGTATGAACAAATTTACGCAAGAAATTGTTGTATCCAGACAGATACAACATATGGACAAACTATCCACAACTATAGCTACAATCATGTGCATATCTTTGATAAATGCAACATGTGTCCGAAAACTGCATTTTCAAAGTAAATTTAAATGCATTTTTAGAGCTTTAGACTTAAAGCGAACAAAACGTCTGGTAGAGATTTGAAACGAGGCTTCCCACTCAGAAATTTACTATCAAATTATTAGATTCCATTAATGCAGAAAATCCTAAGTCTTATCTCTAGAATAATTGCTAAAAGCCAATAATTTAAATTATTGCGATGCGTAAAAAACCTTACCTCACCTTAACTAGCACTGATGTAAAAAAAAACATATTGTCATGGCATCGCAGGGGTAGAATAAAATTTTTACATTCTCATACGTTTTTGGTTTTATACCAAACAAAATTAAGAGACTGGCACCATCCTAAATAAAGTCGATCATATAAATTGTAGAATGGCAAAATACAAACTCGCGATCTGACTGATCAGAAGGTTGATAATATAATGTTTTTTGTTTTCTTTATACCTTTTTTTGTAAATATTTTTTTGTATTATTAACTACAAAAATGAAAAAAGTTTGAATTAATTTTCAAAATGTGCGAACTTATACAATAGTTTAGTTTTCTTTCTTTTTTAATGTTTGTAGATATGTTTTTGAATTTTCAATTGAATACAATTTTAAAATTTAAAAAGAAGAAATATGAGTTATTACGAGTTGTTTACGAATGATTAATAAATTAGAGACATGAAAAGCAGTCTCCCAGTGTCACTCTTTATTCCTATTGTCAACTCTTAGCGTGTGTACATCCAGTTGTTATATAAAATGAAATTAAATAATTTCTTAGTCACAGCTTAATGCTTAGTTTTAGTTTCAACGCCGTAATATGTTGTTTGGTAAATAGCTTTCGTTTTATACTTAAAATAAATTCGAGAAAAACAGACCCAAATAAAATAAAATAAAATTCACTTAAAAACAAGTAACATAGCTGATAGTATATAGCAACAGCTGGTAGATCTTAATGTTTACTTAAGTTGCAGCAAACAATATTATTTAAATGATGATAACTTTTTAAACATATGGTCTGCACATTTAAAATACATTAAATTTCTATGATAACAAGAAACAAGCAAACACATTTTTCAATCAAACTTTACAGAATTATTTAGGTAAACTGGCGATAAAGAAAAAATGACTTACCTTAAAATATGCATCTATTATGTTTTTTTTATCAAGCAATCCTCAAAAATGCTAATAGCTTATAAAATGTTTATATATCGAAATATAGAGATTCAAACATAATAAATGGTATCTTGTTTTTGCTGTTTATACAGTCTTTTTACTTGCTGAAGTACCTGTTTATACAATTAGCTTTTCTAGTCACCATGCGACATTAATAGCAAGGCTAGTTTATTTAAACTTTCTTATCACTAGTTGGTGATGGCTTTCAAACTGTCCTTCTCCATTGAATTCATTGATTTCTTTTTGGTTATATGCTTTTTTTTTTTTTTGAAGTTATATTCATTCCATTATTTACTGACTCCAATTGATTCTAGTTGTGAGTTGTTTTAAAATTATTAATTACAACTGAGAATCAAAGAAATTATCATAACAGAAGTGTTCTACTTCTTTTTAAAGAAAACATCTTTGCTAAAACATATTTGATCACATGCAAAAAAATATATTTTTTGTCCAATCAGAAACAGGTGTTATGACTAATCAAAAAAAAAAATTCTTTGATTTTTAGATTTACATTTCAACATTTAATATTAATAGATTTCAAAAATAATTAATCAATCAAACAAAAATTTAATCAACTTGCTTTTCAATATTGTTCTTATAGCTAAGTCATATTTGTTAATTTTAAAACAACTGGTAATATTGCTTAACCATTAGTTTTAAGTTTTTGCAACAAACAGTGGAATAAATATACAGACAAGTTATTTATGTTTGCGTAATAGACAAGTGCATGCCAGGAACTTATACAAGTTCTTTAAGACATTTTTACCCTAATCTTTTTTAATAAGTCCATAATGACGGATTTTTTAAAATGAAGTTATATCTTATACGAAGATAAAAGTATTTTTTCAAATATGGTCATTTTTACCGTTTGGTCATTCTATGGTCATGGTCATTCTATGTATTAATGAAACTATGTATAATCAAACTTTAATGAAACATTGATAGCTGGAAATAACGCTAGAATGAAATAATGAATAATGAAATATTTTATTACAAACTTCAAAACCACTCATATCAGTCAGTTTTAGTTGTTTCTTTCCCTTAAATTTTAGTCACAGCTACCAACCATCATGCAACAGGAACAATATTTCATCCTGTCTCCAATAATGAATTCGCAAGTGATTGGAATGAATGGAATGACGTTATAGACTGTAGACAATTCAAGATACCAAAGAAGAAGTCGTTTTCTGATTACGTTGACATCTATGCAAAATTTTATAGAAGTTGCGCTACAATAAAACATAACTTGGGCTTTAATACCGGTATTGATTGTATTGTTTCTGATGACAGTCTACCAGTCGTATCCTGGACTGCTTTTATGATAGACACCTCTGTAAGATACAATATCTACCAGTTGCATAGACCAAGTGACAGCTTTCTGAAATGGTTCATGTATATGATTGTACAACTTGCTGAAGATCTTGAACTTTCCCATTTTCCAAAGTTAATGTGATAATGTGGCGTTATATAAGCAAATATTAAAAGATCGCACCCTTAATTGGTAGTCTCCATACGTCACTTGTAAACTTAAAGATATCGAAGACAAAAGTTATGGAGGTGGGGTCCTTCTTCAGAAGCAATCATTGTGCTCTTTGCTAAGATATAAAATTTTACAATAAATAGATTTCTACATACTTTAGAAAAACAACTATATAAAATGAAAAGAAAATTAATTTTAAAGAATAAGAATTATTATGATTTAACAAATATTTAATAACTCGCCTTGGCTTGGCATAGTGACGAGTACATTTTCTCTCATTTATGGATATATCAGAAAATTTCAATACAGTTTGTGTAGTTTCGTCTCACACATCTCATTTCAAACATCGTTTTAGATGAACATACGCGTTTACAAACTAGGTCAAATTTAATTATTTCTTTTATAGAAAAGTCTTCTATCACCTAACCTATCATGATGAACTGTGAAAGGTTTTAAGCTTATTATTCTCTAAAAAT
>JAUELD010043269.1:0-11684 GCA_031471615.1 Aglantha digitale
TTTTTACCTCTCATTTTTTTGTTATTGTGCCGAAAGACTTTGATTAAATGTTATACTGTGAAATTAGATATTATAGATGAAATACACAAAGAAAACTGCACTATTTTTAATCAACAATAACTAATACAACATGCTTCCTCTTTTAAAAGATTCAGTACAATAATGGTGTCTCATAAGTGCTCTAGATGCAGATATTTTTATTCTGTGTTTAGAGCAGTATTAGGCACCATTTGATTGAAAAAAGATATTTTTTTAATTGGAAAAATAACATTACGAAAATACACAAAAATTTCAAAATTAAAAAATTTCCGATGTTTGTACAGGAACATGCCACGGATATGAAACTTTGACAAAAAAATGAATATACCATTTTCCATCTGTCTGAGGAAATAAAATTAGAAACAAACCACGTGACATATTAAAAGTGTTCTAATTATCTCCACCGAGGTGCTAGGAATAAGTCAGTCAGATTTGTAAGTGCACTAGTGTTTATCCATGGCGAAAAGAGCTTATGTCGATGTTAGAGATGCTTGCAAATCCTTACAGTTACTTTTATATTTATCTCACAATTATGTCGTTATTCTTATGTCAAACCAGGGGTGAAATGAGAATAACGACATTTACTTATATATTACAATGATATTAAAAGTAGTGGGAGAAATGTTCAGTTTTCAGTTATTTTATAGATTTTAGATATTTTTTTACTTATGCTGTAATACAATCTTATGTAGATCTATACAATGTTTTATGTGCAGCGCTCCTTTAATTTATTATTAGTTGATAACGTCGACTTTGTTGCAGTGGTGTTTTATAAGTTTGACATCGATTTTAAAACTTTGAATGATGTGATTGTTATTTTTGGCTTTGATCCTAATTACACCACAAAAATAATTTGAATAAATCACATGTTTTTATATATTTAAAAGATTAAGCGCATGCGTGTTTGTTTATACCTGTTTTCTTTTAACAAAGCGTTTTTCTTACAAGCTTCATAAATTTAAAATCGACTCGAAAGAGAGATATTTAAGCCAAAAGAGTCTATAATAAACAACCAGTTTAACGTTTTTTGCTAAAAAAATAATTTACTTTTTAAAAAACAGGCGGAATATATGGAAAACCGATATGGAATAACAAGTAACCTATGGCAGAAGTACCAAATATAAAATTTTATGTATTATAGCTGTAACATCTTTATTATTTACACTAATTTCTCTGGATTTATTATGGTATTTTTATATAGCTTCTTCTCTTCTTTTATAAGTAGATACTCGTTAAACATTTATTTGATTTGATTATTTAGTTTATATGAACTGCATCGACTATATATAATACATGTATCACCATATCCCATTTATTAACATGTAAAATACGTAAATAATTCTTTGTAGAGTCAGCAAGTTCTCACAATCTTGGATAATAATATTCAGTTACGAAACAATAAACTAAAAGTTTGTTGAAACCAAATCTAAACCTGCGAGTTATAAATATGACATATCTTTAAATTAGCTGTCAAAAACTGGTTGTTGTGAAATATGGGGTACCAAGCCCACCCCAATTGTGGGGCCACAGTGGTATGTACATATTTTAGTCCCAACAGAATATTTTCATATCTTTCTTATTTTTCTTATAAGCAGAGTCTAATATAAAGTTGCATAGCGGACGCTTATGACTTGAGCATATAGGGGATACGGTTACGGGTACCACTTATCTTTCAGAGACTTTTCGAACAATAATTAAACAACAAAATATTCAACAAAATATGAACGAGTAGCAATGTGTTTTAGCCCGTTAGAAAACTAAAGTTGGTAATTTTTAAAAACGCGCAGTTAATTTACGTTTCGTTTCAACACTTCGACTACAGCCATATTAAATGGCACTGATGCAAAGGAGGGATTCCGTTCCTTGTTTTAGAAAATCAGTCTTTAAATGATTTGTTTGGATAAAACAATGTTCTTGCTGTTTTTGCTATGAACTTTATGCGTAATGCATATGAAATCTGCTTTATGCGTAATGCATTTAACAATTAAGCTACTATGTTTTTAAACATTCCATACTCGCTTACATTACAAGGGTTTTAAATCGAAACAAAAAGAGTAGTTTTAGTTTCATTATCTATATTTGGTTCGCAAAAGCCTTTGTTGAGGCTTCACTTTCATTCCAGATATACAAACATGGATCATTATCATTTCATTATAAGTTATAATGACTTTTGAGTGACTTTTTGAGTGACTCCCTTATCAAGTATTCTCTGTGTTATGCGTTCAAACAACTCTCTGTAACAGTGAGTGGAATTATTTAATAATGCAAGGGACTGAATTATGGGTTTTTAAGCATACTATAAATAGGCTCATGAAATAGGTAAAGATATAAATATGAAGAGTTAGTTTAATTGAGTTAACTGCTCTATATTGGCAATAACTTAGATTTAATTGTGTAGTTGATAAAGAATGAATTACAAATGCATAATTATGTATATTAAGGAATGGGTTCAATTTTATTGACCAATGGGTTTGTGTTAAAAAAATAAAACTTAACAGTTTTAGAGAAAAGAAATAATAACAAATATTTTTTTTAGATATATATAATAACAATTTCATATAAAATACAAAAAACAAGATGTGTATAACCCTTGGAAAAACTAAAAAGGTGTTTCTTGAAAAGGTATTTTACATTCGAAATTATATTTCGAACCAGGCGGTATTCGAACCTACAACCGAACAGTGCTATCGCTCTACCAACTGAGCTACATTTTCAGGTTTCTCTCTACTAAAAAATGCCATGTATTATTATTTATTATGTTCTATCCCTAACAATGTATTTTCCAATGCATTTATTTTCAGTAATTCTGAACAGTGTATCTAGCACCTTAGAAACTTTCATGTATTAATTCGTTGTTTTGTAGAAAATAACAAATGAGTCGATGCAGACTAGCAAAAATTGACAACATGTCAGTGAAAATATTGTTTTTTCATAAGCCAAACATTCACAGCCAGTTACCTCTGATAAAGAGATATATCAATTAATTTATTTCTTATGTTTTTTGTACATTTAAAAATAACAAGTTATTAATGATTTATAGTACTAACCAATGTTTCAATTTTTTTATTAACGACACCTATTAAATTGTGCAGTATATATTATAACCTTCTTAAAAGGGAATCAATTTCAAACATACACATATTTAGATATCAGCTCATTGCTAAGATAGCAGTATAAGAATCTACAGTATATCAGTCGAACAATTATTAACATGACTTGCTCCAACTTTAAATATTAATGAAATGAAAATACTGAATTTTACAGCATTTTAGATTCTCGCCAAATATATATGTAATTTTGTTAATTTAACATGGAGTGCATTTAAAAACAAATCTAAACATAACCAAGGTTACTGAAAAAACATTCTGAGCTTCTGCGAAAGATTGTTTCCAAAATGATAGAAAACGTGAAACAAATAGTATCAAGTATATAAACAAGTGCTACGCTTAATAAACTAGAGGGATATTTTTTAATCGTATTTCTCAAATTTTATCTTTTTCATCCTTTATGTTAATTTGATTCCTCAGCTGCTTCTCCATTTGTTGATTTTTTACAATAAGTGTCTTTATTGAAGAAACAAAAACTCTCCACCAGAGGGATCTTACTAACTTAAATTAAGTATTTTTATGTGATAATCTTTGACGTGCTTTACTTCAAAAAATACTTCCATTGTTTAAATGCTAGTTTTTCTAGCGATGTTCTTGTTTATTAATGAAGCTTTGGACCCGACTTTTAAAACGACAGATAGATTTCTTCAGATAAACATGTGGACATGATAGATAATAAAAATAAAAAAAGTTTTTAAAATTATGATTAATAACAATTTATGTTTTTTGAATAATGATAACCATACTATATGCATGACACACCATTCCACCACTAATAATAAATTCTTTAGATACTGCTACGACATAATTATTTAAATTTGGTAGTCACATACTTCGTATAGAATAAGCCTAATAAATTTATAAGTATTATAAGAAACAGTTCATTTGGAATCCTGTGGTGTTTTGTTTACATTTAATTTAAAGTGTTCACTTGTAGTATATGAATTGTGTATGGTTTATATGAAATTCATACGTCTAAAGTTTATAGTTTTAAATGTGCTTATTACTTATATCGTCTATTTTATAAATGGAAGTCATACATGTATCGCACATTTTATACATGAAGGTCACCCAAGAATTGTGTATCGTTGACTTGTAATTTAAACATGTGGTGTATTATTTGCATGTATTTCGAAATCGTACTAAGTATTGTTTATATGTAGTTCATACATGCAATGTGTAATTTTACTTGTAAGTCATACGTATGAGGTGTATTGTGTACTGTGTGCTTTACATGGAATTCATAGGAGTAATTTGTTTAGGTTACATGTAAGACAAACATTTATTTTTCATTTTTCACAGAAATTTCATGTTTGCATTGTGTTTCGGTATAATGTAACTCGTACTTATTTTGTGTATCGTTTGCAAGTAGTTCATACATGTATGTTGTATTTAATTTGTGTGATTCGTAATTATATCATGTATTGTTTACATGTAAGTCAAACATGTATGGTAGTCAACCAGCCCAATGTCAATTGTTCGTATGTCTTATAATGTCTATTATAGAGTTTATGAAAAAATCCACTAAATAATGAAAAGTTAGGTGAAGCTACATGCAGTAAAAAATTTAAATAAAAATCAATTGTTTAACTGCAAATGATGTCGTTTTGCCACAGCATTGAAGTAGGTTTGTTAGAATATTTCCAGTACACTAGAATATATATTTAACAACTGTGTTAAAATTAGTTAAGTTATAAGTTATTTACACAATAAAAATGTTGTTCATAGGAATTGTAATTGAAAGATTAGAATTTAATAAACTAGAGAATGATTTATCGAGATTAACCTGTCAAGCACAGGTTAATCTCGAAAAATTTTCAGTATACTGTTATGGAGACCTGAAAAGTTGTTATTTCTCTTTTTATTAAATTTTTATAACTTGGTTTTTATACAAAATCATTTTAATTACAAACAATGGATCTACTGCCAATTATTAACTAGAATGTTACTTGACTTTAAATTCCAATGAACAACATTTTTATTGTGTATGAGGTGTTACACAATACAATATAAGACATTACATTATTATACATTATTTTAATAACATATGTTTGTCATCTTAAGATATAAATCGTACGAACTAATTTCAGGTGATTATTCATGTTTTACATTTTCTTTCAATTTTTCTACTTTATGTTCGATATGCGTATTTATCTAAAAACGTTGGTCATAATAATAATACAAACACCCCCTTAATATAATGGTATATACCTTATATAAATTATACCTAAGAGTATAATTTAATAGTATACCCTGATAATGATGCTTTTAAATAAAAACTTGGTATTTGGTTTCAATGGGTGATATATTATAATAGTGTCTTATTGTAATCAAAATATATCATCAGCTTTATTCTAATTATATTCTATCTTTTGAAATTACTTAATTGTATTTTGACAGTATATTATAAAAAAATCAATAATTAAGCTCTTAACAATAACGGTTTAAAATAAAATGAATAATGGAACTTTCGATGAATAGGATTTTAAGTAAAAAATTATGGTCCGTTTGAAAATAGTGGAAAAAATTTAAGGTTCTTTTTAAGTTCTGTATTCATTCAAGTTTTAATATCCAGAACCAAATTTTGTTAATTTGTTTGTTGTAGCGGTTTTTATTTCTTCTATTTTTCTAATTTAAAGGGATATCATTATTAATTTCATTGACAATAGTGTCGTAGTGTCTTATTAACTTTATATTTAACTTATCTTCAACAGTAGATGAATATAATAGTTTATTTAAAAGAAGTTACTGTAAAATTGTTGACTTGTGTTACCTTGTAATAAAAAAAACAATACAGGTACGGAAAATATAACAGACTAGTTGAGATTAGTAAAAAAATAAAAACATTTGTATCAAACTGTTGCCAAATTTATTAAGTGTGTAACATTTTCAAAATTGTTACAATGTTAGAAAATCTAGAGGAGACCTAATCTGTATAACTCCATAGAAGAATGTTTAGATTTATGGATGATACAATAAACTTGACTTGACTTTTTGATGAGATAGATCTTCAAGCTAATGAAAAATGAAACAAGTAAATGTTATATCTGTCAAAAAATTTTAAAGAAAAAGTGGTTAAAACATCATGAAAGAAAACTTGAAAAAGTAAAAAAGTTAATTTTAAAACAGATATTGAAATTGAAAATTCCATTGAAACTTCCATTATGTATTCTTTTTTAAAACATTGTTGTTATGAGTTTATTGAATGAGTATTCGTTAATATTCTGTCGAAAATAGATGGCTGTCATTAACATCAAACGATAAATGATCAATAAAAGTCGCTGATGATTGTTGAATGCTATAAATCATTAATAATTTGTTTTGCTTAAATTAGAAATATCTATTTAACAGAGAAAACTGACTGTGAAAGTATGTCATATGAAAAAGCAATATTTCCACTCATATGTTTTCAAGTTTTGCTAGTCAATATCGAAGCAGTTGTGATTTTCTACAAAAACACGAATCAATGCATGAAAGTTTCTCAGGTGCTAGAGACACTGTACAGAATTTCTGAAAATGAATGTATTGGAAGATGTATGTATACACAGCGATGTGAGGGTTTGAACATATATGCGCACGTGGCTAAATGTGAGCTGTTGAAAGATGTTGCTTCATTTTAATCGAAGGTAATTGGTACAAACGTTTCAATGTCGCTATTTACCATTTTTCCTATACCACACTTTCCACCGACATCTAAGAAGTATTGTTTGCGATCAGAAGACGGTTATTTTATAAACATTTTGTTAAATATTTCACCCATAGAATATTCCTGTACCTTACTGTTTTCAATTCATTTAAGCGAAAGCCACCTATTGTTTAAATCAGCTAATACGAGTTTCTGCGTTAGTGTCAGTGTTACGGATTTGGTAAATGGTTTACCCGGATTAAGTCTCTCTTCCACTAGAGAATGTAGCCGATTCAACATGGTTTCTTCAAATAACAAGAATAACGCAAAATTAATGTGGCTTGGGAATCCATTTTCGAACTTGTGTGTTAAAATTTACAGAGAGGCAATTAGAACGCAAGCGCATCTAAATGATTGTGATACAGCAACATTTTTTCAAATAACTGAAACTGCATAAATAGATTCTTTACCCATTTGGAGTTTGCTGAAAATTATATGACGATTGTGATTTAGTAGAAAGTTTAATGTAAAAAGTATTGCGGCGCAATCGTGTAAATGTTTTATTGAAACTTTAACTTTATTGTATAGTTTAAATCCAAGTTCATATCATTATTTCATTTTGCACCATGAGTTTATTGGAGAGATTAATCACTCCTAAGCATTTCTATACTCATTATCAAATACACTCATCTTAAATCAGGTGTATGTCATTTGAAATGACAAAATCCTTAATATAATCCTTAATATATCACTAAAAAGGTCCGTTGCTTTATGTAAAATTAGTTTTAATTAGATAAATTGTTACTGCTATACGTCTTTTAAGAATAAATTAAGTTTAATTAACAATTGAACCGAACTTAAATGATAAACCAGTACCTAAATCTATCATTTTCAACTATAGGTGCACTGTTGTAACCCTTCATTCAACTACGTATTATTTTATCCTTTTAGTGGTGGTAATGCAAAAAACAATTAATAAATGAAACTTGTTAGCGTTCTATCAATTAAACACTTAAAGTGGAAGTAACCCGTATCCTACAAAAGTCTAGTAGATTACCTTATTTATATTTGTCAAACATAGCTAATTACATTATCTTAATTCATGACTACAAACTGAAGCAATATCTATTGAGGATATCAGCCAAGATCATATGTCTCGTTAGGATGGACTATTTATGCTCTTGTGCAAAAATGGTAGTGGTTGATATGTAAAACAAGCATATTTCATCAATATAGAAATTGCCTTGTTGCTTGTTTCTACAAGTTACACAGCGAATTCAAAATCGTCAATGAGGACTTACACCGTCGCCTAACACAGTTGCAATATATATTTTAGTGTACTGGAATTATTTTAACGAAACTATTTTATTGCTGTGACAAAAATTCATAATTTAAAGTCATAGTTACATGTCATAAAATCATGCAAGTTATTCAAATTATTGCTTATTCTCGTATCAATTTTGTTTACTGCAAGTAGCTTAATCTAAATTAACATTATGAAGTGAATTACATCATTTTCGATAAGTTAGACATAGTTTTAGATGATTGCATTAGATAGTGATCATATAAGTGCTTAGGAGTGTAGCATAATTTGACAACTTATTAGTGAGAATATTTTTATTACACAAACGCCATAAGTTATTGAATTATTAGTTATTCATTAAAATATATCTTCATCTGCTGTAACTGAGATACGAAACAATGTTTTAATGAGTAATTTATTATAATGGTGTCTTATCGTAACCGAAAAAATCTTCAGTTTAATTTGTAATTTTATTTCAGACAGTATATTTGCGAAAACTCAATCATTAAGCTCTTAACAATAAAGGTTTAACATCGAATAATGGATTTTTCAATGAATAGGATTTTAAAAGAAAATTATGGTTTATTTTGAAAGCGAAAAAATATGAGATTTTTTTTATGTATTCATTCAAGTTTTCTTTCCTGAATAAAATTTGTTAATTTTTTTTAGAGCATACTTAAAAGTTTATAATTCTTCTCTTTTTCTACCATAGATTGATAATTGCGATGGCCAATTTTGATCCAAAATTTGAAGTTACTAGCTACTTCCTTATATTTTTTCTAAAGGTATGCAGCGATGTTTATCTAACTTTTGCTAAAATGCTGAACAACAATTTACAAAATACTCTTGAAAATAATCAAAAAAAATCTAGTGAAATGAGGGCCTAATTATTTGATTTTTAAAAGCATTAGTATAGACCAAAAGTTTAGACGGGTAGGAATTGATAGATTTCCAAAACAATATTAAATATTTCCGTCAAAATATTTACAAAATATAACTAGTAGTTTTTGTCAAGAGGGTTGTCTTTAATTACGCTTGTTGTTGAATTTAACAAAGGAACCTTGTTGTTTTTTAGTTCATTTTTCAAAATATAATTTCCTGTGAAAGGTTTGAGTTCCGGTAAAAGTTCGGGTGGCTACTAATATAGTATTTTTGTTTTGATACTCCACAAATTGAATTTATAAGATTTTTTAATCTTTCATGCTAAAGATATTTAATTAAATAATTAATGAACTAGTTATCTAATAAAATAGATATCATGTGTTAGCGTTGAATAAATTAAACACTTAAAGAGTAAGTAACCCTACCCTTATGCTGCAAAAAGTCTAGTATATTACCTTATATATATTTGTCAAACATAGCTGTATTTCAGGATCATATTTCTTGTTAGGATGCACTTTTTATGCTCTCATAAATAAATGCTAATAGCTTTATTTAAAATAGTTAATTTAAGAATTAAGTTAACGTGGATAAATATTCCAACGTTTATTTCTGAAAAACTCTACATTGCTGTCTTGAGCTTGAATGCGTTATAAAATTAATCAAGCTATCATTGCCACCAAGAGGCTGATATATAAAACTAGCATATTGCTTGTTTCTACATAGTGAATTCAACATCATTTTACTATTTATGTGAAACATCGAGAATAATAAATTCAAATAAATAAATATTTAAATAAATTTAAAATGGGTAAAGAGTATGGCTGAACAAAAATCCTCTCAATCTATGATGAAAGATTAAAGAAATAACTTAGCTATAGTTTTACTGTGGACTTGTTGATATATAATTCAAAGGACATTAACCCAATAATATCTTTCTGCCATCTTTAATAAAAGAATATTCAAGTAGGTCAATCTACTCTTGTAATAAAATTAGAGAAGAAACTAACGAATATTTTTTCTCCACTTAAATCATTTTAAAACATAAAAACATCATTGCAAATAGATGAAACAATTCTTTTTTTATTTAAGATTTTGATGTTTATTTCTCATATTATTTTCGATTTTTAATTGATACAGAATGAAATGAATAATTTTTCATTGAATGTCACAATATAGCGTCGTTTTGAATGTAGAGTCATTTACCGTTAAATTATTATGATGTTAAAAAATCTAGAACAGGTTTTAATTGTATAAGTCTATAGAAGAATATTCAGCTTTATGGATGACACACAAAAGTAGAATTTTTGATGAGTTTGTTGATGGACCTCGTGAAATAATATAACAAATAAATGGTATGTCTGTCAAGTAATTGATAAAGCAAAAGCGGTTAAAATTTCATGAAAGAAAAATTGAATGAATATAAAGCTTAAAAAGAAACTCACATTTTTTCATTTTTAAATTATACCATAGTTAGTCTTTTAAAATCATATCCATTAAAAGTTCCATTTTTAATTCTATTTTAAAATATTATTGTCAAAAAATATTATTCTGTAATTAACATCAAACGATAAGAGATAAATTAAATATAGCTGATGATAATAAATGATTAACAACTTGTTATTCGTAAATGTTCAAAAAAAGATGGTTTATAAGTAAGAAATTTATTGAAATATCTCTTTATCAGAGGTTACTGACTGTGAAAGTATGGCTTATAAAAAAACAATATTTTCACTCATATGTTGTCAAGTTTTGCTAGTCTGTATCGACTCAGTTGTTATTTTCTACAAAAACACGAATCAATGCATGAAAGTTTCTAAGGTGCTAGATACACTGTACAGAATTTCTGAAAATGAATGTATTGGAAAATGTATGTATACACAGCAATGTGAGGGATTTAACATATATGCGAACGTGGGTAAATGTGAGCTGTTGAAAAATGTTGCTTCATTTCAATCGAGAGTAATTGGTACAAATGTTTCAATGTCGCTATTTACCATTTTTCCTCTACCATACTTTCCACCGACATCTAAGAAGTATTGCTTGCGATCAGAAGACGGTTATTTTATAACCAACATGTTGAATATTTCACCCATAAAATATTCGTGTGACTTAATGTTTTCATTTCATTTAAGCAATAGCCACCTGTTGTATAGATCAACTAATCCGAGTTTCTGTGTTAGTGTCAGTGTTACGGATTTGGTAAATGGTTTACCTGAATTAATTTTCTCTGCCACAAGAAAATGTGGCCGATTCAACATGGTTTTTTTAAATAACCAGAATAATACGAAATTAATGTGGCTTGGAAATCCATTTTCGAATTTATGTGTGAAAACTTACAGAGAGGCAAGTAGAACCCAAGCGCATTTAAATGATTGTGATACAGCAACAATTTTTCAATTAATTGAAACCGCATAAATAAACGATTTACACAATTTGATTAAGTTTTTTTTACCGTTATTGGTCAATTATTTGACGATTGCTATAATGACTTTAGTAAAAAGTATTGCACAAGCATGTAAATATTTTATTGAAATTTAAACTTTGTTGGATAGTATAGTTTCAGATTAATGTATTTTGACAGTTTTAAGGTAAGCAGCAATGTTTCTGTCAATTTTGGTAAAATACTGAAGAACAATTTACAAAATCCTCTTTCTATAAGAAAAAATACGCCAGGGAAATAAAAGCATTAGTATAGACCAAAAACATAAACGGGTAGATAGATTTCCAA
>JAUELD010043280.1:0-28287 GCA_031471615.1 Aglantha digitale
AAAGATAAAAGTTTATCAATTAGCATTAACGATGACTTCTCACAACATTATTGGAATAAAAAAGATCGAATCAAATGGACTTTGACGTTTTTTGTTGGCATACTACTGGTGTACGCTGTCCGCACCTCTATGTCCATATGTGCGACGGCAATGGCGAAAGATTTGGGATGGAATAAACAAATATCAGGAATGGCGTTGTCAGCATTTTTCTGTGGGTATGTTACAACGTGTGTGTTCGGCGGGTATATGGCTGACAGATATGGTGGAGAAACGATTATATTTTACAGTGCTATTGTTTGGGCTTTTTTAACCGCTTTATTACCAGTGTTAGCACATTCAGAATCTATCATTTACTCTGGCACGTTAGCTGTACTTGTGTCACGCTTCCTCACTGGTGTTTTCCAGGGTGTATTTTTTCCATCTTTGACGTCAATTTTTACTAAACATGTTTCAGTGTCAGAGCGTGGATTCGTATTTGCGTTCGCCTATTCCGGCTCGTCATTGGGTACCGTATCAACCGGATTTCTCGGTTCAATCATTATAGATCTATGGGGCTGGCCGGCCGTGTTTATATTATGCGGAGTGCTGTCTTTACTGTGGGTGATATGGTTACGATATTTGCACAAAACGTACACTGAGAGTAAATCATCGTTTAGCAACGAAAAATCTTATAGAGTACAAGAACCTGTACCCTGGGTGAAACTCTTTACTAGTCCATCTGTATGGGCTTTGTTTGTTGCTTATTCGTGTGGCAGTTTTACCTTTTATAATTTATTGTCATGGGCCCCAGCGTACTTTCATGATGCTTTCCCCCAAAGTAAAGGATGGATATTTAATGTGGTGCCGTGGTTATTAAGTTTTGTATTGACAATTTCATCGGGCTACGTAGCTAATATTTTATTATCTAGCGGCTCGTCAGTAACGTTTGTACGTAAAACATACGCCCTTATCATGTTTACTGGAATGGGAGTATTTTCATTATTATTGAATTCAGTTGAAACTTTTAAACAAGCATTATTTGTGATGAGTTTAAACATTGCTTCTAATTCGTTCTCGTCGTGTTCTATATCGTTAAATTCGCAAGATTTAGCGCCCAAACACGCGGGCGCGTTGCATGGTGCTATGAATAGCTCTGGTGCTTTAGCAGGCTCTATCGGGATATATGTGACGGGTTACTTGTTAGAAACTACCGGTAGTTGGGCTGCTGTTTTTATGCTTATGTCAGCGGTTTCATTTTTAGGAGCACTAGCTTTTGCATTATTTGGATCTGGGGAACGTGTGGTGTAGTATTTTATAAAAATGAGTAATATTAAAAAAAATTCAACTATTAAATGATTTATAAATTTTTAAGGTCATAGCTGTAAGTGCATTAAAAAAGATAAGTTTCACTTCAATTTAAAAAAACTTTGCTTTTTATATGTAAATTGTATTTTCCCAAAAGAAATATTTTTATTTCAGTAACAGAAAAACTAGAAAACCTTATAGTCACCAAGCCTTTTTTATGTATTGTTAAAAAATGTTAATTATTTATTTATAGCTATGGAAGTTTTAACACTTTCTCATGTATGTAGCACATGTTATGCGTTATGTGTTTCTAGGTCTAAATGTTGGAAACACTATCATTAAGAAGCTGTTTTTAAGCATTGTACTCACCAGGCGTTTAACGTACAGCTTTAAATAAATCTTGTTAAATATAGCTCTGCACTGACTACACGTTTAACGTTCACCTACCAATTATTTTTTTTATTCAAAGCTTTGTAGCTACTCACGAGACGTTTAACGTACACCTGCATATAAACCTTTTTACTTAAAGTTAAGTTCTCCTTAAGTGTTAATTTGTGCTTTATATCTATGTGTATGTTGGATCAGGTTTCATATTTAGTAAACTTTTTTTCTTTCAATTTTTATTAACAAAAGTTAAAAGATTTTTTTCACTTCAACAATTTTTCTGAAGTTGAATATTATCAGTAACTAGAGATATAGCACTCTGTGTTGAAAATTTTGATTTGATGTATTCATTGCTGATTTAAACCTTCGTCACATCTATGTTAAGATGTTTTCTAATCCCTCTAATAAAAATATGTTTTATTTTTGCTCCAAATGAATTTCATTGCTACCATATTTTTGTTGTTTCTGTATTTTCCTGTATTCTGAAACGTGCCCCTTTAATTTTGAGCCGATTTAGTAATTAGTTACGTTTTGAGTAACTGTAATTAAGAATGAATAAATACCATGAAACATTATTACCCAAATGGGTGTTACTAAAAGCTTCCCCTCGTTTTAAAACCGTATAAATAATTTATGAAAGTTTTTTTTTTCACGCAGCAAATGAAAATGATATCCTGTAAGGCCAAGGACTAGTTTTAAATCTAACCCAGTTTTGTACTTATAAACACATGTTGGGATAAAGATGGGAGCACAGAATAATCCTGAAGTAGAGTGAATTTTACTAATAAACTTTAAAATACCTACATCGACGGTTTTTTTTTAAGTTAAGTTTGCGCTTAAGTTTGCGCTGTACGAATGATATCGTATCATTATCATATCATTATAATTAAGGAAACTCGTTATAGGTGGTCGTAACAATGGAAGTTTGCGAAATCAGTTATCAAATAAACTTTGTTGGAAATTTGTGTGGTTTTTAAACGTTTTGCGCAGTTTTAATACACCTGTTTAGCGTGTAAGTAAGCAACCAACTAAATTTCGGAAGAATTCGATATTCCAAATCCTCGTCCAAAATAAGATTTGAATTTTAAATTATCTTTAAACCAGGAAAAAAGTTTTAGGCTTCGCAGTTTACTATATTTCGGCAGGACTAAACCTTAAAAAAATTCTTACCCTCTTAAGAGTAGTTTCCGCGCCAAAAAAACACCCTGAAACACACAAATATCGTCTCATGTAATAAACTTTTTTTTTCAGTTTTCCTAAATTATTACAAATTTGAAAGTAAGCTTAAATTTGCACGAGCAATCTGAATGTGTAATATTTTCTTATAATATTCAATATTATAAAAAAAAAGATCAAAACTTTTGTTAAGTCATTTATTTGATGACGTCATCACTTGTCAAACAAGTTGACAGAAACACTGAAATTACCATATATTATAAATTAGAACCCAGGGAAACTTTAAATATTTACAATAATTAAATTATTGATTCTCTAAACGAAAATTGGTCATATATATCAGATTTTTTATTCAAAATAGGCTGGTATATAATTGTTTGACCAAATTACCCCGGTTCAACAAAAGTACTGTAACTACTTCACCCCCTAAAATTGTTTTCAATAAAATTTTCAGAAAATGTGTAATATGTATGTGTATGGTATGTGGTTATTCCAACGCTTTAAAAGTTATCACATTTCTTTCGTAGAGGTTAATTAGTCGAAAGTATGTAAAACTTTTTAAATTGGTTATATACCATTCTATATATATATAGTTATCTTTAGATTAAAGTATGATATTGAGATTAATGCATTTAAAAAAATAAAAGTTTTATGTTTTCTTTTTCCCTGCAACGGAAATTTGTCTTTATCTCCATATTCTACAATTTTTAATTTTGTACTTATTCGAGGTGCGCGCGCAGGCTTAAATCGAAACTGTGAAAGGATTTAATTAAATCGATTGTCTTATTAGCGAATCAAGTTTATTCTATTCATTTATTGAATAAGAAAAGTTAAAATAAATATTTCAACGAAATATATAAATATTTCGAGTAAATAAAACGTTGAGTATATTACGACAGTGTTACGTAGATCATAAACATAAATTAATTAACACAGCGGTAAATTTTGTTTAAACTATGAAAGTACTATAGATCTCTATCTCTCTATAGACCAGGTAGAGTTTACCTCTTAAATCTTCTAAGTATTTTATCAAATCATCTCAGGTCACGAGTTCCCAATTTTTGATCCATCAAGAATATTATAGAGATCTCTAGATGTCTTAGTATTTATACACTCCTGATTTATTTTACAATTTCTCTTTGTTTCGCTTCTTAATAGAATTGTATCTATAATATTCTTGGGTCAATGCAGAAACTTTCAATGTGACTTTAACAACAGAGAAAATAGAAATTAAATGATGTTAGTAAGTCATTAGGGAAGTTATAGATGAGAAAACAACAACTATCCCAATAAACTTTAGGAATCACCAGCAGCGTCATTATTTACGGAATTTCTAGACTAGATCTAGGCTAGAAGACTTTAAATGCCGTTTTGATGAAATTGTAGTTACCGTATTCTAAGCGTATTTTTTCCGGAATCTTTTAATTTTAATTTTTTTTTTAAATGGATATCATAGTATTTAATCATGAATAAGACTATATAACAGCAAAAATCAAATCAAAACAAATAAATTTATTTATAAAATCTCGTTTTACAATCAAAAATGTTTAAACATAAGAAAACAAACTATATTAAATACTCTGTTCTCGATTCTCGATTAAAATTTGCCATTTTGTTTGTAGATTAAGTTTTAACGGGGGAGATGCTATTTTCGTGACTATTTATCAAATCATTTCAATACTAGGAGGTCAAATGACTAGATATTTTAAAGAATGCATCGTTGAAGTGTTTATAAGGGCGTTTTATAATTTCAAGTTTGCCATAGGAAATATTACATCAGCTACTTTAAAAAAACATTTGCTATGCTTGATTTGGAACTATAAATGTAACTTTGAATTTTAAACGATAAAAAAAGGAAATTAAATTTAACACGAGTAGACTTCATCATATTGGGTAATTTCTCGTTTACATTTAACAAATAGATAAAATTTTAGCAACTTACTGACATTCTTATGGGTAACATGATACGACTTCAAAACATTGAGCCAACTTGAGTCTAATTTGTTAAAAACAAGCTGTGGGTCAGCATTTTCAGTGTATTTTTAATTGTATTCTTGGAAGTTAGATAGCTAAGTATAAAACGTTTCCATTTTACATTAACAGTTTTCCATCGCCGAAAGTTGTTCTTATAATCGTAATCAAAATTCAAAAATTTATTTTTAAAACCACGCTTGACAAATTTCTTTCCTTACCAAACTTTTACACCAACAAAGATGTAAAGAAAACATGCTTCCAAAAAATAGCTGTCGTCACGAAAATTCGGACTTTTAACAAAAAATTGGGATGAACATTCAGGCATATTTTTTTATCAAGTTTCATCTGCTATGCAGACAAAACATTTAGACAAGGAGAAGGTCATTCACTGTCACATTTTACTTTAAAAAGTCCCGACCTTAGGAGAATTAAATATTAATATATTTTGATAAATAGCTAGTTATATCCGCCTATTTTTCCGCCTTTTTTTTTTTCATAATCTTTTAAATATTCTCCAAACATGAACTGTCAATGTATTTCATGATTGATAACATCTTGTTCATAAATAATAAATCAGATAAATGTCATAACTTTATTCAAAGTAACGAGTTACTTGGAAAATAATGAAAAAGTTGCAAATTGACAAGATTGTAGTAATCCAATAAGTATTTAAATTCCTTTCTGATACGTGATAGCTTATATACGTTAATAATATACTACTGCAAAGTTGGATAGGATCGTAAGAGAATAGCGCTCAAACCAGGGATATGGATCAAAATAATGGCGCAAAGTAACGAGAGCAGTTTTGTTTTAGCTTAGAGTGATCTCTCACCTAAATTTCGTTATAAATCTTTAGTAAGGTAAATAATATGCACCCGTTAAACCTAAATTTAAAAAGATCTGAAAAGAACTTATTTATACAAAAAGGTAATATTTTTAGTATATATATTCATACTCCTTTACAATCATATTAAGCAAACAGAGTTTTCCAGTAATTTGATTAGAATTAACCCTGTGAACTACCCTACGGGTGTTGACAGTTGTAAAAGAAAGTTCTGGTGAAGGTTTGAGTAAGTTTAAGAAATATGCTTTCTTTTTGATGAGTAAATAAAGATAAAGCTTTCATCATTTCTTTGTGATTTTATATTGACGATTCATAACAACCGATGTTTACTGTAAATAGGTGTATTAAGTAGTTATGAATCAGGATATCGGGTTTCCGTGTATTTATCAACTTCTCTGATATATCTACTAGATATATAAAGATGACATCGTAATCATCACTTCAGTGTAAACTGTCGTTCGCTTCTATATATGTGCAACGCTAACAATGTTGATTTATTCGTTGATTAAAAATTTCTTCATCTTTCTCTTGCTGTTAATATTTTTAAAAGATAGAATTTGTGTGTTTATTTGTGAAATTAAGTAATTTTTTTTAAGAAATGTGTTCCGATGTCGAGTCAGCAAAATTGTGCGAAAATGTAATGCGACTAAAAATAAAATTTTAATTCACCCATTCAGCTGTTGCTATTTTAAGAATTTTTTAACAACTTGGAACATGAAGTAAACGTAGACATTTATAAGATCATTCTATTACTTATGTGGTGAGATGAAAAATAGGCTGTTTTATGATTTTTAAATGTTTTTTATAGTATCAAAAGCAGCACTTGATAATATAGCTCCAGTTCAGAAGCAAAGTTTAACAGATTTATTATGTTGAATTGGTGATTTTATGTTGAAATTGAGTTTATAAAAGAAGAAAAAATCTATCCATTGATGTTTAAAAAAAGATTTTTAATTTATTTCTTATAGGTTTAACAAATAAAGATATTCGGTAACGAATTAGTTCCTTTTAAAGCTGGAAGTTTAAAAATTAGCAGTATAATCCAAGAATTGGCATCTACACGTTCGAACGTCTGCACGTTTAATCAACATTTACTAATTTCCTTTTAATTTAATTTTAATTGTAACTTTGTTTGTAAATAAACCTGTGTTGTTATAAACAATGTTCCGCTGCATCGAAATATTATTTTTGTTTTTTAACTAAGAAGTTTTAGTGCAAAGTTAAACAAAAACAGTGGGATTACAGTCACGCACACTGGGTAAATGATCTGACTGTAGTGTGCAGAGAAGACTGATTAGATAGATATTGGCATAATGACGACTGAATGACGTCATTGGTAAAATGACCTATGAAATTTGTACATTCTTTTAGTTTTTTTAAATTTTGGTAGCTCTGCGATATTTTTTAATATATTTTTCTACCTGTTCTTATGCTGTTAAAAAATACTGTTTTTAAGTAAAGAAACTTTTCATTTCTAGCAAGTTAACAACATCAAGATTAATATTGTATACGCTCTCTCAAATCATGCTCAAAACAGCTAAATTTGTAATTTTAATCTAGTTTTAATATCTTTCTTTGATCAAACTTCATTGATTCCCATGAGTAGATGTAATAAAAATTGTTAAATTTCTGATGAAAATACTGTACAGTTTTAACAATTACAGAATACAATCGCGTTGGAAATCCATTGTGACGTCATATGTCAACGGATTTCGTGCAGTACTGTTGTAAACACCGACTTTACGTTTGATTTCCTTTGCCGAAATTATAGTTCAAATTAGGGTTTGTTAAATTGTCAATTAATAGTTAAATTATAAATTAATCGAAAGGAAACTTTTAACTTGTCGCATAAGTTTACGAACTTTGGCCGACATAGTTATTCCAACTTGAGATGGAGTTAATTAATGCTAAAAGGGCGTATGTAAAAAGCAATTGATTAATTACAATAAAACAAGCACGCAGATTGAACCCCCTATGTGGTTCATACATCTACTAAATTAAACGGATTATTGTTAATCGACTAACATAATTTTAAAATAAGTATCTACTTTTTTTTTAGCTATTTTTAATTGTTTTTTGAATTCAAAAGAATTGAATAAATACTGTGTTATTTTAGTGATTTATTTAAACGTAAATTGAATTTCCCCTTTTTTAAAAAAACAAATATAACTATATAATTGTTTCGTTTTTAAGCATATAAACTCGCGGTATATCGGTGCAGGTCTAAAGAAATTATTTAATAGTAATTAATTAAAAATCTTCATGTGTACTTAATATATCCTATGTCTATTTCCATCGCTTATTCTGTCAAAGAATGTCATTTTGATTTAAATCTTGTCATTTTCACAAGAGAATAAATTAACACAATTTTTTTTAAAGATTATTTTGATAAAAAAAAAACGATCTCCGAAGTTGCAAAAACGGACTTGATTAAAAGGTGCTAATTGTTGGAAATTGTTAATTTGTTTTATGTTATTATTCATAAATGCATATATAAACATCGTTAAATTTTTTATTCTAGATGAGTTTAAAAACTTGACTACATTGAGTTATACAATACACAGTAAAAATAAAATATATATATATTTTTTTTTTTTAAAACAGCAAAAATTAAAAAAAATGAAAATGACAGGATTTTCTATCGACGAAATATTATCAAAGAAGACATCGCAGTTTGTCTACGAACCTTCTATAGCGTATAACAAAATAATCACAGCTAATAACACTAACAACCAAAGATATTTATGCTACCAACAAAATGGTAAGATATTTATTTACAGTATCAAATTATGGATGGATGTTTAAATAAATCAACGATTATACAGGTTGAAGATGCTTAATAAAGTAATCTAAGCTACGCATCTTTATTTATGGTGAATTTTGTTGGTGAAACTCTTAGCTGCAGAAGGCTTTCAACGCAATATTTTAAAACGCGATTAGTTTAACCTTTTTGGTGTTTTCTCAACAAAATAACAAAAATCTATCAGGATATGGAAAATTTAACAAATTGTGATTTGTCAAAGTTAAATTTGAATTATCTTTTTGTTGGAATTTTTCTGTAGGCTACAAAAAACCAAAACGTTTAGATATTAGATTGAATAAAAATTATTTATTTATCTATAAAGAATACGATATATTTTTATAGCCATTAAAATAAAATAAAAAAGCATTGAGTCTAAATGCGAAGTGTTTAGTCGTTGTTTTTTAGAGTTAGCAGCTTTTCAAAACAGAATACTGTTGATGTCAATTCTACATATAAATTCTTTCGTTTCATTACATTTATAACACATAACAAAATCGCTTATTCAAAAGTTTATTTTTTTCTTCTCGAATCATAGATAAAAGAACTCCGACATATTATTCTCGTTACTGCCGTCGTTCTACGTCACCGACAATAATTACGACTTCGTCAAATAGTTCATTTCCGACCGGCGACCTGGAAGACGACAAAGTTACAAGAAGACCAAGAACTTCCATTACATTATTTCAGCGCGATTTTTTAGAAGAAGAATTCCAAAAAGAAAGATATCCTACCTTAGTTTATATTGACAAACTGAGCAGAAAAATTTACTTACCGCAATATGTTATAAAGGTAATTTTATATTTTTGAGAGAAGAGAGACCAAAATATGTTTGCTTACATATTCCTTGTTCTCAACTCAGCTCTTATAATATGCTGCTAGTAATTGTCTATACACACAGTTAAATATAGTCTTCTAAAGTCGTAAAACGTGGAATATGAGAGAATATAAATCCGAAGTAATATAAATTCCCAAAGATAAATTTTACAGCCCAGATTTAAATCAATTCTTATAGAAAACAATCGCTCTTCTAAAATATTTACAAACTGGGTTAAATTTTTAGGTTTGGTTTCAGAATCGTCGTGCCAAGTATAGAAAAGAGGGATACCGTCGTAAGAACAGTCATAAGGGAAAGACCATGGAATCTCCTCATACCTCCAACATAGAAAACAGAACTATATGTCAATCACTCAACGATATCAACATCAATTTCAACAAACAGAATTCGACGTCATATGAATCATACACGTGGATCCTTCCATGTGGTAAAGATAAACTGATGGATAATGGAGATAAAATAGTTTATGATGGAGATAAAGAAAAATCACCTCCATGTAGTTGTTTAAAATGTAGAGAAGGAACCAGTTATGTCCAGTATTGAATTTAGAAGACCAAACCCCCTATAGCGACCATTAATCTTCCCACCTAGTTTCTTTATCACCCTCCACCTCCCTTTTTTATTTTTGGCCTTGACCCCTTTTTCCTCCTTCCTCCAATAATGAATTTCAGTTCCATCCTCTGGTTTCCTTAGAAACTTTAAGATGTTATATATGTATATACAAATGTTGTAGTTAATTTATTTATTTATTGATATAAATGCTTTATCACAAACATTTTCTCACTTTTTTCTTGTTCGTACTCCCATGGTACTCCTAAACTTTCGATTTAAAGATGATTTTGAATATGCAAACTGAATGCCTTTTTTAATAAGTTTATGAATTGTATTTTCCTTGCACATCAAAAGAATATACTAAACGAGCATTAAATCTCAAAGTTCGACACGTTAAAATAAAATCTACTAAAATCTAATCAAATTTGCTTGGTTGATGACTTATTCTTTAATACGTCGTGTACTTTACTTAACTATCGTTGAGTTTCCGCCCAAATAAATTGATATGGATCTTTGCATAACATTTTAAACATTTTGATCTTAAGGTGGAAAATGCATTCCAAGTTTTGTCAAAGAATATCCATTAACTCATTGAAGACAAAATAAGATCTACTCTTGCGGCGCAACAGAGTGACTCAGTGGTAGCACTTTCATATAAAGCGAGCTTCAAAACCGCACTCGCTTGAGACCCTGACATTAATCCTAAACCCAAATCCCGAATTATAGATAAGGTAACTGAGGGGTCGGGTAGTGTCAAGGAACATTTGTATTTGATATTATTTAACTTAAATTTCACTTCTTTTTTGTTTTATCTACCGCTATGTTATTTATTTATTACTTATTCGCCGCAATGTTCGCAGTTTGAGCCATCCGATAGTCCGAGCTTGCCAGGTAGCTATGTGGTATATAAAGCGAAAATATAAAATCACCGCAGCACAGGGACAATTAAATATACCAGAATCTTGAACCAAAGATTTCATGATCAGTCCATTAGGATTTCATAAGGAAAAAAGTCGAAACGACCTAACCTAGTGCAAACTTATTGTTCTTTTTTGTTAAACCCATTATAAATGTCTAAATTTGAATCAATATAGTAGTTTGGGCATAAATATTCACACGTGAAAATGAATTAAGTCGTAAGAAAGTTATTTTTTCTTCTTTGAAGGTGTAAGAAAGAAAAAAGTTCGGTAAAAAACCTGATGACAAAAAACTAAATAATTATTTGTATTCCCTGTTGTTGACATATTTCTTTTATATTCTTTTCTATAAAATAGTTGTTTCATCAGAACTTTCTTTGATAATCTAATTGAAAATTAATTTGAGTTATTAGGGAGTGTTGTGATTATAACAAGCGGGTAGTTTTCATCTATTGACATGTAGCTAATGAAAGTAAGATTCGGAATTACACTTACTCGTAACAGTTACTCATAATTTACGCTGGTCACGTTTTACAGTTGGTTGTAGCTCGGAATAATTTTTTTTTAGTGTGATTTATCGTGAAATTCATTTGGAATTTATATTTTAATTTCATGAAACAAGCAAATAAAGGTCTTTTTGTTTTTTAACACTGTTTTACAGCCAGACAATCCGTTTAGACGGCTTGAAGTCGGCTTGATTTTTCATTTACTAACAAAATATTAACAACATGATTAGTGAATCATAATTCATCAAAAATGTGGCAACAATTATTATTATCTGACGTATATATTGATAAGTTTATTCGAGAAATTTATTTGTATAAAACAGACACGCTCTGAAGAAACAAGAAAAGCAATAGTGGGCTAATTTGACATTTTTTGTTTGATACCTTTTGAAATTTTTCCAATTATTTGTTATCACAAGGCCAAACTCTCGATTTCTCAAAATCGGCCAATTTCGGCCAATACTATTACGGTACAGAAAATATGCAGCTAACAGTTAATCATATTGGTTATCGGTTAGCGAATCAAAAACCATCGTTAGCGTCTATTTATTGTTGCTAGCCTGCTAACCTGTAATACATTTATGAGAAAACAGGTAAGTCATTTCATTCACTTATTCATTCATCGCATTTTTGCAAAACAAACTTAAATACGCTCATCTTGAAGTTTTAATTTGAAAAACCAAAACTGTCTAGTGAAGACTGGACAAGTGACTACTTTTTCACTCAGCTATTATAAATACAGTGATTTAATTCAAAATTTGTTTCGAAAATAGATTTGATATAAAACATTCCAATAGTTTGAATAAATAATAATCTATGTTCAGCTAGGTTCAAAACGGTGTTCCAAATATTTATAAAAAGGTTTATTAGCACTTCGTGTAAAAGAAATATAGATAACTACATAATGAATACACACACCATTTAAAGTGTCAAATACACCAATTTAATTATTGAATGCAAACTCTTTAACAGCTACCATTTTTAGAATTATTTAACAACATTGATCTTGTTTTATTTTATTTATATATTAATATAGAAAAGGTGTAACTGTTTATATCAGGTTTAGGTATTCTTTACACAGTTAATCAAATTTTAGAGTAAAACCTACTCCCTATCTCAAGTTAAAGTGTAAACAATGGTTTATAGGTCAACAACAATGGTTTATAGATTAAGAACAATAGTTAATAATGAAAACATTAACGATTTAAAATATTTGCACAAACAGCAGAACAAAAAAAGATTCTAGGTTTCGAAAGGGGGAACCCTTCGTTTTTTGAGGGTCTATCTTATAGCTAGATATTCGTTTTTATGTAATCGCATTGGTTTATTCGACCTTGACGTATTACATGCTCCTGAAAATATTATCATAAAGTTTCATAACACCTTTTTAACACTAGTTTTGTATGGTTTGAATATGTCATATATTTTCATCAATAACTATCTCACACTGTACTGAGTATTCATTAAAATTTAGCATATTTGTATCTGTTGGCATAGCAATTCTAATTCATTTGATTAATCAACCTGTCAAATACGTATCTAATTTTCTATTAAGTGGAAATTATTTAAAACTTATATAGCCGAAATCTTTTCTATTCATAAATCAAGGATGGGAAATAAGATTAACAATGCTTTAATTATCTGAAACAACAAAGAGATGATCTTATGAGTCATGGAACATAAAAACCGTAGACAATTATTCGCGTGTAGACAATTATTTTTATCGGGAGAACATACCCCAGAAGTTCCGAAAAATTAAGAAAATAATTTTAATCATTTGATTTATTCATATGGGTTGCGTTTGTGCGTTTCTTTACAAGGCTTCCAGAAGTCCTAATGGATTTGCCCCCTAGGGTACTTGTCCTTGCCCCCTAGGGTACTAGTATATTTAAATGCTCACATTTGTGCTACGGCGATGTTATATATGCGCTTTATTAACAACTTACCAGACAACAACAGAGGGCTCGAACAGAAAACAGGTTTGAAGCGCTAACATTGCGCTACTCCAATCTGATATTAGTCAGTTATTTTTAAGAATTATAAACTCGTGGGTATATCAAATCTAAAAGTTTTTTTATTGCTCCTCTTTTTTTAACGTTACCATAAAATTGTCAATATGCATACGTAACGTGCATAATGTCCCTTAAGAGTATAAAAAATAAATCTCTGTTAGAAATAAATGAATAAATTTGATTAAATATATATATACTTATTAGAGACTACTTAGTTAAATACTTACTTGTGCAATTTGTAGGCATCAAAATCCACCGAGATTTATTATGACAGCTATCGAAAAAATGGCGGCTATCGAAAAAATGGATGGCAAGGATTAATTTTTATCAAACTAGAGAAAACCTTCATGAAGAATTGAACAATATATCATTTACCAAACTCAAAATTTAGATTCTTACAAATTGAACAAATAATACCCTCTTATACCCTCCATCTAATATAAAGTTTATAGATTATCTATTTTGAAATAGTAATCGGTGTGTTATTATTATTTATTTTATTCCTAAAAAACCAAAACAAATTAAATACGTGGTTTAAAATAATCTAATTAATATGAGTGGTTATGATGAAAATTACTCGCTATTACTCGTTGTATAAAAATTACTCGCTATTACTCGTTGTATGAAATTATTCGTTTTTACTCGTTAAAATCATATGTTAACGGATGTGTCTAAGGAATGTCTGAAATACCAAAATAAAGATTTTTTAATTAGATAAAATTGTTTGGAGCCAACAAATTAACTAAATTTTCATGAAAATATTTAAGATACTTTTGAAATATTTTATTTATTTTTGTGATATTAATCTGTTTTTAGATAATATTGTTGGGAGCAAATCAATCAATCAAATTTTCATGGGAAAAATTCGATGAAATGATATCCTGAACATTAAAAAAACTAAAAGGAAAAGACAATTTTTGTAATAAATAAACCGGTAATTGTTTTGTTTGTTTTTAATTCAAAAAGGGAAGGACATAGATTTGACTCAAACTATGACTTACCATGACGTTTATGTTAAAATTATCATACATTGTAAATACCAGCAGTTATTAATATTTTACCTTAAATATTCAAAACTTTATAACAAAATGCATACGCAGCTACTAAGCCTCTAAGGTTGTTGCAGCTTACAAATAAATTTTGCGATGGAGAGATATTTGTGAAAACATTTAGACACCACTCTAATGAAAAAACCCACTTAAGTATATAAATTTTGACCTTGGATACTATGAAACAAAAACAATACAGCCGAAAAAAAACCCAAGATGTTTCAGAGGTTCATTTATCAATATAATAACACAGAAAAACGTTTTCGACGAAAAATAAAACTCACGAAAGGGAGCCTATAAGTACATACGGTTAAAAATCTGAAAATGTTTTTTTGCGTCTTCATAAACAAATACAAATCCTACGAAAATTTAAAAAACATATTCAGAATCTATTGTCTTTTATCTATACAGTGATATCTTAAACATTTTTAAAAAAAAATCTTATTACACGAAAAATGGGTTTATAAAAAACATCTTTTTTTCTATACCTGTATCCTCAAACCATTTTACCACCATCGTGGTCTAAATAAATCTTAAAGTCTGCAACCATTATGGTATGCTAAAGAAAGTATCTTGACACAATAGAAATTTACGAAAATGTCTGAATAAGGTAAAAAAAAAAAAATCGACAAAAACATGGACAAAAAACATTACTTCTCAGTAGGGTAGCCTTCTCTCTTCACTTAAAGTCTACATATTCGTTCATTAAAAATACTACGAGCAATCTGTCGAAAAGAGATTATAATCACATGATGAGTTTACTTAGAAACCACCTTTGAATCTAAAGGAACTTAGTTGATTCGCACAACATGTAGTACACACTTTCAGACACTTTTAGCCCATGTATAATATACTAAAAAGTAGTTTGCTAAATATAAGATTTAACCATTTAAAGTTGTAGGTCATGCTTCAGTTACTTTTGCAAAAATAGTCGACACGCCATGGTTTAAAGTAATTAAGCAAATAAATGGAATAATAGTTAACAAAAGCCGATTTGATTCCTTCTATAGATAACTTTCTTGCTCTCTCTAGCGTTGCAGGTTAACGTAAAAATATGTTTTCATAAAAATATCGTGTGAACTGGATTTTTTGCAATCTTCGCTTAAGGAGTAGAATTTTATAATTGACTGGTTTTAATGTCCCAAGTAGCTCAACTAGCCTCTACTTCAAATTATTCCCAAACGCGATTTTGTGACATTTTGCCCTGAAAGAAAAAAAATAAGGACTAGAAAATAAAGACAAAAATGTACTAACTTAAAAATGGTTCAAAGAAACTACCCAGGTACTAAAAAAATTATATATTTGAACTTGATCAATAACGATTTCGTTGCTTTTGCTATATTTTCTAGGTCGTCAGTTCCGGGTCCAGATTTTTTTAAAAAAAATACCAGCATGTGGAAAAATCGTGCTAAGATGATAATAAAAATAAAGATTTTATCGTTTCGTGTCATCAGCATTCACAGGTAGAAATACTTTCTGTTTTGAACTTTCTGTTTTCTGTTTTTGTATGCAGACTATACATTTACCATAAATAAATTGGAATTAGTTTGAACTTTAAATTTATTTAATTATAAAATTGAAACTAATAGACGAGTGATATCAATTATGATTATGAATACGGTTTGTGCCTAGCCTCTATCTAGGCCTAACAAAAAATGAGCTCGCTAGGAGTTGGTACTAACAAAGTTGTTGGATTTTTGTAAAAATGCAGAAAATCTACATCTACAAAAGTATACAAATATTGAAACGATAATAATTTTTGAATAATTATATTATGTACAATACAAAAAAGGGGATCGGCTGGCACGAACTTTAAATTATTTTAGTGTTAAAACATTTGTGCAGCAAAAAGTTAAAAAAAATGTGTGTAGCTAGCTAAAAAATACATTTTCATCAGTTTTATTAAGCAAGTTAATTTTTTTGTTCTTGTTTGCTTACCATTTTATGCTAACTACTAACTATGTATTTAAAAACAGAAATTTTAACAATTTTTCATTTCCCGGTAAACATTAGTTATATGAAAATGTCCTTTTTCATTCTATTTTTTAATCATTCTTATAGTTTTCTTGTCATACGAAAAAAAAGAAAAAAGTTTAGGTGATAAATACCAACAGGTTAAATATGACTTGTATATTCGACTGAAGTACAATGTCTGGAATCCCTGTATATAAACATGTATCCAGTTACATAAAATCAAACATATAATTTTTAGATTAAAAGTAAGTTACCTTTTTAAACTTTATAATAAAATTTATTATAAATTCAGCTTGTGTATCTGTAGGCGTGTGTATAATGTCTAAAACTATTAAATTTGAGCTTTTAAAAGCGTATTAAACAATACCATAAATAAAGCTCTCTAGAGCAATAAATACCTAAAGAAAGATATAAACATAAATATTAAACAAAAGAAGAGTTACTATGATGACAAGATAAATGTAGAGAAATTACTTAGTGCAAATTTATTAGTATGTCTATTGATGTTTTAATAAACTGTCAAGGTAAGATAAATGTATTACTTGCACTGGTTCTGAAAATACTTTTTGAAGTATATCTATTAAAAGTATTCCAAGGTATTTAAACATGTTTTTTGTAGATTAAAGAGGATCAGATAAAATCAACACTTTTTATTTCATGAAAAAATCATTCGTTCTCAAGATATCTTAATTTTAAGTTACGTTCTAAAGATATCTTAATTTTAAGTTACAAAAGTGGAAAATAGTGAAGTGGAAAGTTTTAGCAAATTTTTTCAACTAGATCCAGGAAAAAGTCAGACACTTTTGTTCTCTGCTTTGTTTATAGGTTTATAGAAGGACTCATGTACTTTCTTTAAATGACTTAAGAGACCTCATTCAGATAATTCGTGTTTTTCCAAGATCCAAGTTCTCCCCATA
The DNA here is from genome assembly GCA_031471615.1 of Aglantha digitale. Classification (NCBI taxonomy): domain Eukaryota; kingdom Metazoa; phylum Cnidaria; class Hydrozoa; order Trachymedusae; family Rhopalonematidae; genus Aglantha; species Aglantha digitale. The sequence goes on from JAUELD010043280.1 coordinate 17,228, forward strand.
AAAATAGTTTTAGAAGACACTCATGAATTTTATCATTGTTTCTTATTTTTCCTAATGTTTGGTATTGAATTAGATCATTGCTAATGTATGTTATTTGCTGTATGTAGAGTCATTTTTGTTTATTTTTAGGATCAATTTGCATGATATTCACAAAAACTATCAAACTTTTTAGAATATCTCTGCAGACATCAAGAAAATTTGCAATATTTACAAACCAAAAACCTTTTATAATTTCGAAGAAAAATATCTTTCATTTAAAACAGTCAATGATGAGTGTAGATATGGTGAAAGAATATTCAAACAAAGCTGATCAAGTGGTATGTATATTCTGTGAAATGGCATGGCATCGATTCAAAGTTTTTATATTTATTTGGTGCCTTATTTATATAGCTTAGAAGTATACACCCAGGTAATTTAGACTGACTAATTTAGTGTTCCCATTTGAACCTACACAAACTGTTCTACTAGAAAACCTGAAGGTTTTTTGTATATAATGAGCTATACTATTCTAGCCTCATTCTAATTACCATATGGTTTAATGTCGGGAAGGTTGACCCTGACACTGTCTAGAGGTGGGGCTTGACTGCATCACCTAAGAATTGCAAGTCCTAGCAACTAGATCACAGTCACACAAAAAAAGTTGAGTAAATATTATTTTGTGAAATGGCATAGCAGCGGTTATAAGTTTTTATCTTTTTTGATTACCAAGAGTAATGAAGAAGAAAAAATGTGAAGAACATGCTTAAAACATTTTAGATAAACCAAACTGTAGTCTTGAATTTTACCACAAAGATTTATTCCCTGAAAATCATCTTTTTGGGTGATCTATTGATCTTTAGTGAGTGAGGAGGTGAACGTTAAAAATATCTTGTTTTATGAAAGGCGTTGGTTTACCTAGTAGTTTTTTTTGATTATCTAGTTGTTTGATAAGCAAAAACCTTTTTTTTAGGATCTAGAGATTGCTCAATTAACATCACAAGTAATGGAAATAAAAAAAATGATCAATGGTAAAACTCAGGAAGATGAATGCTCCAATGAACTTAAGGAGTTAAGAACTAAAAACCAAAAGTTAAATTACAGAAAAAATATTTTGCAATCAGTATGTGAATGATTATTTTTTAAATGACTTTTTGCATTCGTTTTTTTTTTTTTTTAAACTCATAATATCTTATTTATTTATGTTACTGCCGTCTTGACTGTTTAAGTTTAAAAATCGTTAAGACATAAAAGTAGTATACACTTGATTTAGGCACTAGCATCAGTCCAAGAAAAAGCATCAAAGAAAATGACAAATGTTCAAGAAGCTTTACACTATATATTTGAGGCTGCCATCAAAGAAGCATTTCCTGTTATCAATAATGCTCCGATTTCATTAACACTGGCTAAAAATGCAAAATTTGGCGATTACCAATGTAACAGTGCAATGGCCATTTCAAAGGTTTTTTTTTTTTGATGAATAATCTTTTTTTAATTTTGACTATAAATAACATCTCATTGTTTTTATATCCTAATTTACAAGTATATTCTTTAAATTGTGATGAAGTTTTGTTGCCCCCAATATCATAATTTCATTCTGGTGTACTCTACTTCTACCAAAATGAATAATCACTCAAATGAAAATCTTTTGTGGAGCCACCAATTTTTTTAAATTAGGATATCTTCTAATTTCATGACTTCTTATTACTTAGTTATTTATAAATATAAGAATGTATTCACACCAAATTGTATATCATGGTTTTAGCAAACAATGAAGACGAAGCACTGCCATTAATGTTATGATAATTCCCTGTTGATTCTTTTTTTGTTCGGCATAGTTATTATTAGCGGCAACTGGAGATAAAATGGCGCCAGCAGAAATTGCTAAATTAATAGTTGAAAAGTTACCAAAAAGTGACTTCATTAAACAGGTATAACAAGTTACTTCTGAATTCCTTAATAATTTTATCATGTCTGTTATCTTGATGTTTATTTTGTCTATCTTAGGTCGATGTTGCTGGTCCTGGTTTTATTAATATTCATTTAGAACGAAAAATTATATCACAAATACTTGACAAAGTTATCAAAGATAAAGTCTATCCCCCTGGCATTGGTGAACGAAAGAAAGTTGTTATTGATTTCTCTTCTCCTAATATTGCTAAAGAAATGCATGTGGGTCATCTTAGATCAACAATAATTGGTGAAAGTTTGTCTCGCTTACTTGAGTTTGTTGGACATGATGTTTTAAGGTATTCTATTAAAAATGTTCTGAACTGGCAAGACAAGTTGATGAAATTACTTTTAGTTAATATTTTGTTGAAAAATATCTTTTCTTTCTAAAGTTATTTAAAACAAGTTTGAAATTTTGAACCATCAATTATGACTGGTATATATTTTCGAAACTCTCTAACATGAACCCAACTTGACCTATCAGTCAGGAATCCTTTTATATAAAGTTAAGTAAAACCTTAAGAAAAAAATCTAATATGACGTTTAAAAAAAACACCTGTAAGGCTGGGTACTTTAACACAAGTTACCAATACACTCCCTTATGTTGTCACCTAGTTCTCCACCCTCCTAATGTGTTTATCTCTGAATATTTACTACGAATCAGGTAAACTATACTAAAACTATATGAGAAATTCTTATTTTATATTATTAGAAAGTCTTATTTTGATTTCATAGATTAAATCACGTAGGTGATTGGGGAACACAATTTGGAATGTTAATTGCTCACCTAGAAGATGAATTCCCTAATTATAGAGAAGAATCTCCTCCTATAGGTGATTTGCTTGGATTTTACAAGGTAATGCATGTAACATCCGAAAGTCCCTAACTTGAATTTTTTTTTGTTTTTGATAAATAAAAATGGCATATTTATGAGTGTATACAATTGTTTATTTTAGGCTTCTAAAATACGTTTTGATGCCGAAGAGGAGTTTAAAAAGCGAGCCTACCAACGTGTAGTTGATTTACAAGGTGGGGATCTTGATGTAAGAAAAGCTTGGAATATGATATGCGAAGTTTCTAGAAAAGGTAGAACCATTTGTAATCGTTTATTAATCGATTATTTTTGTGATTAATATTAGACCTTTTGAAAAGTACATCGTTCTGGTTCATTTATGAGCGGGACACTAAATCATGTGCTTGAGATTACTCAAGAACTGAAACAAAAGGTTTTCTATAACCCTTAGTGTTCTGTGAATTTATGAATGCTTTTTTTTTTCGCGAAACTCAAACAGCTTTTTAACAAGATGTCCTGTAAAACCGCACTCTTTAACGAGAAAACACATATGATTGTTTGTAAATTGACGTATATACTTTACTTGTATAGATTAAGCCACCAGCTAGCGGCATATACATTGTGCATTTGACATTTGTGCGTATGCTTTTAGAATTTCAAAAAATTTATGAAAAGCTTGATGTCAATGTGATGGAAAGAGGAGAATCGTTTTACAACGATCTTATGCCCAAAGTTGTCGCATCCTTAAAAAAATCAGGTAGGGTTATATCAAATTCTTCTTGATTTCTCTGAAATAAATCCATGTAAAATCTTAGGCAAGATTGTAATATAGTCTTAGAAGTTTCTACCAATCCAGTTTTTTACATGATTGAATCCTTCGTAAAACAACACGATAAAGGTTCCATTTATTTTATCCATTATAATACTGCTTGACTGATACTTCAGGAGCGTGTGTAAAGTCTGACGACGGTCGTTGGGTAGCGTTTGCACCAGGCATGAAAGTGCCTTGTATAGTTTTAAAATCTGATGGTGGTTTCACCTACGATACCAGCGATTTAGCAGCGTTGCAACAGAGACTAGAAGACGAGAAAGGTGAATGGTTGATATACGTTGTGGATGCGGGTCAGGTTAGTTGGAAATGTTTTTAAAACCGTGATTGAAAAGGAAGGATTAGGTGCACGTGAGAAATGATTTTTACCTTTAGTTGAATTAGGAAACAGTTGTTTTAAAGAGAACGTATTTTTTATATTGAGTTTTCGAATGTGGAGTTTTGTTCTTTCTCAGGGAGATCACTTTAGACAAGTGTTTGGCGTTGGCGAAAAAGCTGGATGGTACAATTCTAGTATAACACGTATCGATCATGTGTCATTTGGTGTTGTACTTGGTGAAGACAAGTATGTTGAATAAATGTGTTGCGCTTTTATGTCCTATCTTATGAAATCTTGTGCTGTTGTATGCAATCTTGTTCTTTGAAAAACCTTGTGAAATTTTGTGCTGTTGTATGCAATCTTGTTCTTTGAAAAACCTTATGAAATCTTGTGCTGTTGTATGCAATCTTGTTCTTTGAAAAACCTTATGAAATCTTGTGCTGTTGTATGCAATCTTGTTCTTTGAAAAACTTTGTGAAATCTTATAATCCTGCTAAAAATTCTTGATAAAATTCTTTAATGAAGCCTGTGCTACTTAATTAATTTCATATTTTTCTTGTCATTCTTTTTTCCAGGAAAAAATTTAAAACAAGGTCAGGCGATACCGTAAAACTGGCTGAATTGTTAGATGAAGGTTTAAAACGTTCAATGGAAAAATTATTAGAAAAGGGAAGAGAGAAGGTATAGTTGTAGCAAATTTTGTATGCTTCAAAATTATTAAATTCTTGTTTTTTGCCTTATACTGTAATATGCTAAGCTCCTTTTTGTTTAAATGAGAACGTAGCTAAGTGATATGTATAATATAACTAAAATACACTGTAGATATACTGTATACCATTTTGAGCAGGCCATAGGTATACCACTGTAATGGTTGAAAGTTCTAATCAAGACTTGAAATTTATGATTTTCCTTTAGGAATTATCAAAGGAAGAACTGGAAACCGCTCAAACATCGATAGCTTACGGTTGTATCAAATATGCAGATCTCTGTCACAATCGAGTAATGGATTATGTGTTTTCGTTCGACAAAGTAAGTCATTTGTATTGGTCAATATTTTTACCAAAGCAATATCAAAAACTTTCAAAGGACATCCTATTTTGCGCTTGTTATTTTGATTATAGTTGTGTAATAAACAGGTGCTGTATTTTGCATTTTTTGGTCTTTAGATGTTAGACGATAAAGGAAATACTGCAGTTTATCTTTTGTATGCTTATACACGTGTAAGGTAAGTCGTGAATAAAGTGTAAAAAGTCAGCTAAATGGAATGAATTCAATGTGAAAAGGCTCAGTCAACAAAATGAATTTGACATGGAAACGTTTAGTTAAGGGAATAAACCTAGTGTTGATAGAATTATGCGCGGAATGATTCTTATACATATAATGTAAAGAAAAAGAATGTAACAAGAACTTGACTAATTGAAATTAATCGTATTGAATCTAGTGTGAACGGAAATATTTTTTTTTATTGTTACATTTAAGTAAACGTATGTATAAAAGTGTATGCTGTACGATATTCTGATACCTGTACTCACTTTGTTCGGATCTTGTAATGAAAATAATAATAGCGTCTTTTATATGAGTTAAAATTTTATAATAGAGGCTTTGTATAGAAATGATAAAGTTGATTTTTAGTAACCAAATATTTGTAGGCTGACACTTTTTTTGCTCGTTCAATGTCTTTTTTACGAAGTAAACTCCTTTGTTTACCAACTTCTAAAATAGTTGTATCCTATGAAAGATAAATTTAGACCTCTTTTAATGTCAGTTAATTATTTTTAATTTTATTTTTTTAAGGTCAATCCAACGAACTGCTAAAATACAACGTTGTAAAATCGAAGAATATATGACATCTAACCAGTTACAATTAACACATGAAAAAGAATGGAAACTAGGCAAACATCTGGTCAGATTTACTGAAGTAGTTGTCCGATGTTTGGATGACTTGACGTTACATCTGTTATGTGAATACTTATATGAATTAGCCACGACTTTAACCGAGTTTTACGATGCGTGTTACTGTATTGAGAAAAATCGAGAAACTGGAGAAATTGTAAAAGTAGATATGAATCGAATAGTTTTATTAGAAGCAGTTGCTCGTATATTCGAGGCTGGTTTCCATATTTTAGGGATTAAACATGTATATAAAATGTAGTATCAAAAAATTTAGTCTGGTGATTTACCGTGAAGTAATTGTTTTTGTTCAAAACACCTCTTTTATAATATACCTTATACCCAATATATAAACAAAATTACCAAATTGGTCGATCTGCAAAAGTTTTTCATGTTAGAAAGCAGGGACTTTGTTAAAGTAATGTCCTCGAAATATGTACTTTTTTGTACCCAGCAATAAATTCAATAAAGTCTTTTTAATTCAAGCTACAGGCAGTAGTTTTAATAACTAATACAAGTAAGACTAAAGTTGAAGCATGGCCCGCTTTTTTGTATGAAGGTGCAACAAAATTGGATAACTCATATTCGTTCTAGCCAAGCAGCAAAATTTGCGCATTGGACAGTAACGTTTCTTGTTTGAATAAGATTTAAAAAAAAATATTTTTTTCTACAATCGCGTTTCTTTACATTTTTGACGTACAATTTTGTCGTTTTAATAATGAAACAAAGACACACACACGTACCATAAAACTGGTTACATATTTTCAATTTATGTTTAGTAAGTGTGTCAAAGAATTTAGAAGGCGATCATTTTTAATGGAGAAAATATTTTAAACAAACTTCTGTACAATAAGCGGTGTTTGGTGTCTGCAAACAAGGAGTCTTCTATACACTATAATCTATAAAAAAATGGCTTTAAAAACATTGGTCGGTCAGAAGATTTTAGAAGATGTCATCAAAAGTGTTCATGTACCAGGAAAATGGAAAGTGTTAGTTGTCGATAGTCTAGCAATGAGAGTTATTTCTACTTGCTGTAAAATGCGAGACATTGTCATGCAAGGGATAACCATTGTTGAAAATCTATCTAAACAAAGACAACCTCTATCATTAGAAGCTATTTACTTCGTTTCTCCAACGGACAAATCAGTTCAAGACATTCTCGATGACTTCAAAGATTCGCAAAATCCACGATATTTAGCCGCACATATTTTCTTTACAGGAGCTTGTCCTGAACATTTGTTTGAAAAAATTGGTAAAGCAAGTTCATTAGGTAGAAGAATTAAAAACTTAAAAGAGATTAATATAGCTTATCTTCCTATTGAAATGCAAGTATTTTCATTAGATTCACAAGAGGCAATTGCACACCTTTACAGTCATAATCCAACTGTTGTCCGTGATAAAAGGCCAAGCTGTGTTGAACAAATATCTGAACAACTTGCAACTTTATGTGCATCACTCGGAGAGTACCCATCAATTCGTTATCGATCATCTTCACAGCTTTCTTTGGATATTGCTCAAGCAGCGCTAAATCGTCTAAATGCATACAAAGCTGATAACCCATCTATGGGAGAAGGTTCCCAAAAGGCTCAATCGCAATTAGTAATTCTTGATCGAGGTTTTGATCTTGTTAGTCCATTGTTGCATGAGCTGACATACCAAGCTATGGCTTACGATCTGTTAGATATACCAAATGATGTATATAAATACGAAGTTCAGTCTGGAGGGGAATATGTTCCTAAAGAAGCATTACTTGATGAAAGTGATGACAATTGGGTAAACCTAAGACACAAACATATTGCTAATGTTTCCAAAGAAATAACTAATATGATTAAAGAATTTGAAGAATCAAAACGCATTTTAGGACCTGGCACAAATACAAATAAACCTGTAAATCTCAAAGATCTATCAATAATGCTAAAAAAGATGCCTCAATATCAGAAGGAATTAAGTAAATATTCGCTTCATCTTAATTTAGCCGAAGAATGTCTACGCGTTTATAATGATAAACAAATTGAAAAATTATGCGCTGTGGAACAAGATCTAGCCACAGGTGTAGATAAAGACGGGGAAAAGATAAGTAAAGATCATATGAGAGCTATTGTTCCAGTTTTGTTAGATAAAGATATTACCGAAAATAATAAATTAAGAATAATTTTGTTATATGCTATTATGAAACAAGGAATAAGTGAAGAAAGTATGAATAAATTAATGGAACATGCTAAAATTTCAAGGGCTGGTAGAAACATGATTAAAAACATCTCCAATCTAGATGTTGCCATAATTCAAGATAGTGGTAAGAAGAAATCTCTTCCCTCGAGAAAAGAGAGAACTGGTGAAACATATCAACTTTCCAGGTATGTCCCATATGTAAAAGATATATTGGAAGACATAGTCGAACAAAAGTTAGACGAAAAAATATTTCCTTATTTGATGAAATGTGAAGGTGGTGGACTAATGTCTGGAGGTGTTACATCAGCTAGAAGTGCGAGATTTGGAAATTGGCATAAAGATAAATCTCAAAACGATACCAAGTCGTTACCTAGACTTATTGTTTTCATCATTGGAGGTGCATCATATTCCGAAGTAAGATGTTCTTATGAAGTTTCCCAGGCTAATAAAGGTTGGGAAGTACTTATTGGGGGTACTGAATTATTGACTCCTGAAGGATTTTTGTATCGTATCTTAAGTTTGGATTAAATATCCATTTATAATAGACTTTCTATTTGTAAGTAAAACCAATGATTTTTTCTTGTAATTTCTAAATTTCCAATTAAAGATCTTATATTTTCTTAGGAAATTAATTTATAAATCAAAATATATGGTGAATGATACACTCTTGAATATTTTTAAATAAAAAATGGTCTTTATAAGTTTATGTAGCCTATATAAGTTGTGGAGTAATGTTACATGGAGTTTGCTTTTATGTTTTGTAAATAGTACTGTATATTCAGATATATATTTTTCTTTGAAATGGCTTTCACTATGTAACTTTGATAAAATACACAATACACTGTATCTGCTGGTGGTATTATAGACAATTTTTTTTAAAAGAAAATGAAAGAGTTAATACATGTGGGTGTCATTCAGTCACAATAGTTTTAATAATACAGGAGCATCTAAGAAATTTGACTAACGGAAAGTTAATATTCTAATACTTATGCTTTAGTTTAAAAAAAGAATACCAAAAAGTTTAATCATTTGAATTAGTTTAAATGTAAGCTGTATTCAGTAAGCGTTAAGTTAATATAATGCACTGAAGATGACATTTTGTCTATTCCTTAACCTATTACAGTAAATATATCTTACTTTTTAAAACAAATCTTGGAACGTTCAAGTCTAACATCAAAAATATAGAATTATTACTGAGAAGTGTGGCTTTGTAGAATGTACTCCCAATAAGTTCTAATTTTTGCCTTCTAATTTGTGAAGTCGTTTAAAGAAGAGAGTTTTATTACACTAATTGTGAAGGGTTTTATATTGGGTTATTCGTTGTTAATATTTATTAAAATGTATTCTTTTAATGAACTTGTGATGTCATAAACTTTAAACTGAAATAAAGTTTATCCAATAAAAATGAATGTATATAGCAAGCTATATACTCAGTGGTTAGTGTCGATTATGCACACAGTTGAGCGCCAACATATTTCTCTTTAAAGTTTCTTGATATAATTGTACTAAATTATTCAATATATATTTTTAGTAATGTGTTACATTAATATTCGTTCTTCTTTACCTCAAAGTATATTTTTCTTCTTTGAAAATTATGGATATTATATATATAAAAATATAACAACTTTATAATTAAGCGGGAAACATAGTATGATTATAAAAACAACATATTTTAATCTTGTTTCCTGTGAGTGATCACAAAGTTGCGAATACTCCCTTCCCTGGTAAAAACCGCCATTTCACAAGTGGGGCAAGTATTAATGGCTAAGATACTAGAAATTTTTAAGAAATCCTAGTTGAAGTGTCATCTTTATGATGGATTAATATCAAAAATGTACATTCTTTTCGTTGAAACTGAGAAAATACCATAATTTAGCATTTTGCCATTGAAAACTTGAAAAGACGGCTTTTACCCGAGAACGGCGGCATTAATATTGTGAATGCTGTTAATGCCTGCTTTCTTTGAAATATAATTAAAAGCAGAGATGAATACAGTGTGAACACTTGTGTGAGTAGTAAGATAGAAGAATAATCACATATGAAACGCAAGGGCACCATCTTGCGTTTTTATGAATTGCGATGAAAAAGACTCATGTGATCAAATCACAGCTTAATATCTAACAACAACTCGTTTTCTATGCTGCTGGAATTGTTAATATGAACCTTATTGAATTACCAGATTCTATTTTTAAAGTATATACATTTGATGCACTTGAAATGAGATTAAAAAGCTTAAAAATCTAGAATAAGGCAAGTAGCACAAACTTGGTAAAAGTGTTAAATGATTTTACAATATAACATGTTATATAGTTTTCAAGTCATTAAGAGTATAATGAAAATAACTAAAATTAGTTTGCAAAATAACTAAACATGTTGCAGGAATACAAAAATTTGATTTACCATTTATAAAAAAAAGTGTCTTTTGTTGAATAGATGTATAAAAATTAATGGTAAACAGTGGTATGCATGTTATACGGTAAAGTCGAAGGAACCGACATGGCCTTTTTACAAAGTAGCAACGATGCACGTTTTATGCTAAATCGAATTTGTCATATCATTAGCGGCATTATTAATTCCAATCATTTTGTAAAAAACTTTTACTATTTCAATATTAGCATATGAATTTATTTTATTATACCGAACATATCTAGAAAAAATCTTATTATTTTCAGGGGGTTCTATTTTAATAAAATAAAATCGTTGTTGATAACAAAAATCATGCGGAAAATGAAAAAAACATTTTAAGCTTCCTAGGTCATTATATCATGGTGATATAATCTAATACTAGAAGTCAGTACAAATGTTGTATTAAAGATAAAGAATTGGAAAAATAAAAAAATAATGATTTTTTTTGATTTTTATATTAAATAAAAGAGCAAAAAAAAATGCTTTCCAAAAATATATTATTTTATTAGCATTTTTGAAATATAATTAGATTAAAACATCCAATTAGAATAATTAAAAGTTTGTCTTTTATTTCTTTGGAATTTGAGTTATTTCTTATTAGAATAAAAAACTTTTTATTGTATTATAATGCTGAGGGTTTTCAAATTAAAAACTCTTCCAATGTTTGCATAAGAAATTCCATAAACAATGGGCTTTTGAATTAATAAAAAAATTATAAACTTTTTTAA
>JAUELD010043281.1:0-11684 GCA_031471615.1 Aglantha digitale
AATTCATAGATCGTAAAACATTTAAATATGTATCAACTAAAATAATCCCAAAAATAAACTTTTCAAAATTTTGGCGGTAGTTGTGGATTTGTTTACACTTCTTTCGCGCTGAAATATATTGTAAAATTCGATTGGCCGAAAATTAAGAAAATTATCCAGTGGAAAAAAGATGTCGGCTTTTGGATTTTGTCGAGTAGAACTACAAGTCACATATTTTCCTTTGGGGCAAGCTCAGTTCATCATATCAAGATAAGAAAAGGTTCAACGAGACAAATCATTGATAAATTTACTAGAATCCAACTTTGCTTTTTTGATTTAAAATGCAAATCATTTTAAAAGTACAAAAAAATGCAAAAATATGCTGAAACCAACAGCGTTTTCGCCTATTTTTAAACATATGAGAGTAGCTGTCACAAAAGCAAAGTTATAAAGCAGCAGTAAAAAACTTGCTGAACGTTATGAAACATTAGTTAATGTCCTACAATTTAATTTCAGCTTGCCCCAAAGCATTTTACTGCAAAAAGACTTTGAGTATGCTTTCATGCAAAAAAGATGTTTACTTTGACAAAAGTCGACATTTTGAAACTTTGTGAATCAAGATGAGTAATTTACAGACTAGTAAAATTTCGAGTTACTTTCTTAATTCAAAAAGCAACAGAGAAAATCTTAGTTTTTAAAGTTTGTTTTTTAATGTATAAGTTTTTTAGTAAAACCAGGACCACCCAACCTTAAGTGCGTCGAGATGAATAGTAATGATGGTATGGATAGGTCATCTATGACAATTCCGTGTCCCTCTGCGTGTAAAAATACGTTTAGTTGGTCCATTATAGCAGTAAATTCAATTCCGGATAACGGTCTGTCTTGCCTTATTCCATCATATACTTCTATTGACTGTGTTAACGCAAACTTTGTTGCTATTTTTATTTGGTGACCTTGGCTTAGGTTGAACATAACTCTCCAAATCTCTCCTCTTATTCCTTTATTCCATAATATGTAGAAGATTGCATTAGCCCATACTCTGTCATATGCCTTCTCTAGATCAATAAATGTTATTATTGTTGTTTTGTTTTCGAATTGACGTTGTTCTATTATTGATTTTATGGTGTATAGGTGGTTCAAAGTATTATACTAAGGTCTTGCTCCTACTTGGGCATCAGTAAATGGTAAGTGTATAGTAAGTCTATTAACTAGCATTTTTTCAAATAGTTTGCAGGTGTTATTTGCTATAGTTATGCCTCTTTTGTTAGTTAATAACTCTTTATATCCTCTGCCTTTTTCTGTTTTAATTATTATTGACGATTTCCATTGGTCTGGTATTACTTCTGTTGTAATGATGTTATTAAAGAATATTGACAGGTGATTATCAAGCGCATCTCCTCCACACTTCAAAAATTCGTTTTATATTTCTTCTGTGTCTTCACTTTTTGTGGTTTTTTAATGCTTCTATTGCTGTTTGTACTTCATATAGCTCAATGTTCATATTAATATCTTCTTTTTCGTGTTTTCTGATATAGTGGTAATTTTCAATTGTTTGGTTAATGTAGTTGGTCCAATTTATGCTGAATTTCGGTTTTTGTTGGTTACTAAAGAGCTCTTGGTAATATCTAGCTGTGTAATTCTTAACCTCTGTTTCATTAAATAAACGTGTTCCATTATCATCTCTGATTGCATATAGGTCTTCTAGATTACTTCGTTTATATTTTCTGATGGTATTCCAGTAGGATTTTGAGTTTGTTCCTAATCAGTAATCAGTTCTGCTTCTTTGATATTAATTTCTTCTCTTAGCTTTTGTTGTTCGATTTCGTACAGTATAAGGGAATCTTCTATAGCTATTTAATTTTTGCTTTTAATTGCTTACTCATAATTTTGTTTTGCTTCTTTCTTACTGGTTTTGTTAATAAATTTTAGATTTATTGTAGTTGCTATTATATTTTGGGTGGTATTTTCTGATGCCTTCATTTGCTGATTTATGGATTGAATTGTTGATAAATTTCTGATATTCTGTGCTGTTTAATTCTTTTGTGGCTAAGTTATGTAGATTGTCTCCGATGTTACTTAGGTACTGTTTCCAGTCTGTTTGGGAATTTATATATTGATTTTTTGATTGTTTGCGTGTTTTTAGGTGTTATGTGTAAATTTATTAGCATGGTGTTATGGTCACTTCTGTTCTTTCCCTCTAGTCTGTGTAATAATTTTTCGTCTATTTCTATTGTTGTTATTGATTCTGATATGTCTTTGTCACAAATGATGTAATCTAATACTGACTTTTGATCTTGGCTTTTTGTGTTAACTTGTGTCCAGGTTCTCTCACAGATTGAAAGTTTGTTTGCTATTTGGAGATTTTGATTTTTGTCCATGTTTCGAAGCAATTGACCATTCCTTGTTATGGTATCTCCTTTTCTGATACCCTCATCATCATTGCCAATTTTTGCATTAAAGTCACCCACCAGCATAATGTAGTGTTCTTAGGATATGTAGTGTGCGATAGAATTTTCAATTTGTTCATACTCAACAATTATGCCCTTTTTTAGAGATTTTTTGGTTTTGCATAATAAATTCCAAGAATCATGTGTTTTTCTTGACGCAGCTGTATTTTGATGTTTAAGAGTTCTATATCATTTCATTGAGTGGGTTCTATTGTGCATGAGTTTCTTAGTTTATTGCTTATAAGGAATCCTATACCTCCTCCATTGTTACTGTCTCTGTTTTTCCCTACCCATGTATATCCATCTATGAGTAATTTCTGGGATTCTCTCAAGTGTGTTTCAGTAATGCCCATGATGTCACAGTTTGTTTCTTGGATGATATGGATTAGTGACTTTCTTTTAGATTTGATACCCCTTGCGTTGGCATAAACTTTTTTTTATATTTTGTTTAATTTTCTGATTTTTCTTTGATGTTCTGATTTTTTTGTGTTGATGCTTGTTATTGCTTTTAATTAATTTAGGGGGCTTAGTGGTAGGTTTCTGTTGGTAATTATTATTTGTTATTGATTGATTTTTATTTAAAGGAATGTTGTTGTTTATATTTCTTGCATTTTCTTTATTATTTCTAGGATTGAGTTTGTAGTTGTTAGTATTATTTTTTATTATTTCTTTATGGTTGATAAGATTAGGATTTAATGTTTTGCTTTTTGGTGATTGTTGTTTATAGATATTATTAGTTTTTATTAAGTCTGGTTGGTTTTCTTTAGTGTTTAGTTTAAGTTTATTTGTTTTTGAGGTTAACGATTGGAGCTTAGTAGTGTTTTTACTTGCATCTGGATAGTTTGGTTTATCATTTCTTGGATATTGGTATAGGTTAATTGATGTTGGTTATTGGAATGGATATGGTTCTGGTTGGTTAAGTTTTTTGGATTGTCAGTCTTTTGGCTTGTATTTTGTATTAGGTTATTAGATGATACTGTTTGTCTTAAGTTCACGACTGTTGGGCTTATTTTTTGGTGAGAAAAATTACAGTTAGCTCCTTTTCTACATGTGTTGTTAGGAAAGAATTTACAGCTCACTATTTTGTCAATCTTATTTATTGCTTCTTGAATGTTTGTTTCTGTCCCCTTAATTTCGATTTTTTGTAAGCCTCCATTGCATCTATCAGTTTTTATTTTTACACTATTACTCATTTGTAATTTTGCTACCCTATGTCCTTTATAACCTATTGTTATGACTGCTAACTTATTTTCTGGTTGAATGAAACTGTTGGGCGGTTGAGAATAGCTATGGTCATTGTTGATGTTGAATGATGGTACTTTTCAGCTTGTTTTGATTTAAAAGCTTCTATAGTATCTTTCAAGTTTTTGATTTTGTTGTCATTGATTAACAGTAGATCTTCAAGTTGGTGTAAATTTACCTTACTGATGCTATGTTCTTCTCTTTCTTTATCTAGTGATTGTGTTAGTTTTGTTAACTCTACTTTAGTTGATTTTTTTGAGTTATTGGCGGTTATGAGCTGGTTATTTAGGGTTGTAATCTTGTTGATATATGTGTCATTTTCAGCCATATACAAACGTAATGAGTTTTTTACTTGTTGAAGTTCTTGCCTAAATTTATAAAATTAACATCTGATGAAAGGGAAATAAAGAAAATTGGCACTAAAAATACTATAATTTGATTGGTTGGTTAAATATTAAATGTTCATTGGCTTAAAAAAATTCATCGAAAAAATTTAAATAATTTTACGGGGGTTAAAAATGAATAAAAGAAACGCAAATAAGGCAAATTATTAATATTTTATTAACCTATTTTTTGTTTTTAATTGATATATTATTTTACTGTTACTTTGATTTGTGCTTGATTGCTTGGAGAAAAGTGGTTCGCTATATATATTTGCGTTTTACTGGTTTAGTGACCTGCGTTTTATCTTTCTGTAAATCTGTGTTTTATCGAACTAGCTGTGACTAGCCTAGTACACCTAGTACACGTGCAGAAATAATAAAAATGTATTTCAAAAACGCTTCGTTAAAGTTTTTGCATTTTTTTTTTTGAAAAAAACTTATTTCAAATTTTTTCTAATCAAGTTTTTAAATATATATTTCAAGAGTGATATTGTTTTTAACAGTTTCTTTAAATTGTTTGTAAAAATGTCTTTAAGTTGTTTTCGAAAAGTTTATGACTTTTTAGATTTATTCTCATATATGCTATGTTACATTAAAATGGTTTACATTTTGTTACATTTAAAAATTAAATAAAAGTTTATTCACTTATTTGTATTTTTATTAAAAAACACTATGGCGCTTCTAGGACACCATAAACATCCATAAAAAATTGCATAATATGCTGTACATAATATTTCTCACTACCACATTCACATCGTAGTTTCAAATATTTTATCCTTGAGCATTGTCATACTTTGTGTCCATCGTTTTTAGTTTTCTCTTTAAAACAGATATATACACATAACCAACTTGAATGAATATGACTGAAATACTGTGATTACAGTGCTGACTGCTGTCAACAATATAACAAATACAGTAAGTAAGTGGAATGAATCATACAATACAATAATAAATATAAAATAAACTAACAAACTAAGATAAGTAGCTAAGCTATAAAAAGATAAATATTATTTTTTGTTGCAAAGGAAATTTGGAGCAATGATAAAATAAAAATTCATTTCAGTTTTTAGAAGGTAACTCGTAAACAGCAGAGTCTACAAATATAAGAAAAATACTTGACTGTAACTCGCAAGAGGATACGATTAGCCCCCAAATTACAAAACAACTTAAATTTCCCAAACAACTAAGGATAATATTTCATAATTAGCCGATAAGCCACCATATAATGAAACTAACTATAAAAATAATAATATTTATTCTTTTTAACAAGTATTTTCCTCCAACAATAAAAATAGCTAGTAAAAAAAAGCAATAAAGATGTCATTTTCAGAGGGTCGATTTTACAAACAACAAACAAAGTCAAAGGAGAATATTTGGCTTTAACTTGCAAGGGTTCACACAAAGAGCCAACAACCACTACAACTTGACAAGAAA
Organism: Aglantha digitale; assembly: GCA_031471615.1. Classification (NCBI taxonomy): domain Eukaryota; kingdom Metazoa; phylum Cnidaria; class Hydrozoa; order Trachymedusae; family Rhopalonematidae; genus Aglantha; species Aglantha digitale. The sequence goes on from JAUELD010043281.1 coordinate 5,486, forward strand.
GAAAAACTTAGCTAATAATTAATTGCTTCAAGGTTAGTCTAGTTAAATACCTAAGAATCCAAATATACCGGTACTGGGTTGTATGTATGAATTTCATAATAAACTCATAAAAATACACGCTGTCTATTTCTATGAAATAATAATCATTTTCATATAATATATTTTATATAAAAAAAACCATATAAAGATTTATTCACCCAGCCTTTAACTAATCAGACCACTGTGTATAGTATACGTATATATGTTTATTTTCACGTTTTGGCTATCTATTCATAAGAAATATTAGGGCGCTTGTGCAGTTTACGGGCACAGTGGAATATAATCAATAAAGTCTAAATTGCAGAATAGATTCAAATCATATCAAAATAAACCCGATATGAAAAATGCAACGGACATAGGCACGGACGAAAAAATAAATTTGAAACAATTCAGAGAAGCCAACCTAACATAAAACCACGTGACTTCTTAAAACAACTCTTACCACCGTCAAATACAGCAAAAAGACTTCAAACTTGATAAGTGTGGTATGTGTACAAAGGGTAACCAATCTGAATAGGGTTTACAGCAGGTCTACGTCACCATTATGAAACCACGTGACTACTTAAAACAGCTCTTACCACCGCCACATACACTTTTAAGACTTTAAACTTTATAGGTGTGGTATGTGTACAAAGGATAACCAATCTGACTAAGATTTAGAGCAGCCCTACGTCACCATTATGAAACCAAGTGACTTCTTAAAACAGCTCTAACCACCGTTATATACACCATGGAATTACAAATAGAGGATAGAAAGTCGAGAATAAATAAATAGTCCCTATTTGACGCATATTTTAATGCATATACACAGAGCATTCAAAATCGAGATGTGGGTTTTAAAAACGAATTGTATAACTATATAATTTTTTCACAATTTTGTCCGTTCTCACAGGTTTGATGTGTATCTTGAAGTTAAATTTGTTGTCTGTTTGTTCTATTTGTTCTTTTCTTTAAAGGTGTAGCACAGCTGTCGTTTGACTTTTGACTTACAAATTTTTATACAACGTTTTGGGAGTGTTTTACGTAATAGAATTATAATATTAAAGTGTTAAAAAAGATGCATAATAATTTTTTCACTGCTAAACGGAATATTGAGGCTGTTTTCTCCTTTGTGCTTTAGGGAGGAAGACAATAATTAATCAATGGACTGTAACTGATAGTTTCCAATCATTATTAAACAATTACCAATAATTAAATAACTAAATACTATGCACTTACAAATGTACTTGCAACATAATAGCAACATCTAACAATCATTGCGGGTACATCTCACGAATGTGTTTAATAATGTTTTCGAAAAGATCATTTCTAAAGCCGCCACATAAACTCAACTAAATATCTGTCCAGCATGTTACGAGCTGTGTCACATTCTCGTTTTTTTCGTTTTTTGGCACGACCCCACATATTTTCAACGGCGTTTGTGTGGGCGCCAGTCACCGGGTCAACAAAGTTTTTTGAGTGTTTGACGGTTAGGTGTTGGTAGCCGATATTGCCTATTGTATTATATGCTCTCCACAAATCTTAGCGAACAGCTGTGGTATCCGAGAGAACCTATTGTTGCAATATCGGCAGAAAAGAAGAAGCATCACGCCCTGGTACTGCCACCAGAAACCTTTTCTTTGTTTGGTGCTCATACCCACCAAACACCCACTGCTGTGGGAAAACTCTTCTTCTATCATTTTTTCTTCTTGAGAAATTTGGACAGTAGTCCAAGGTCCTCCGAGAACTACAGGGTTATTCAGCATGTCTTCTGCACATACATCGTGTATGTTACGCTCATCGACGGTGGTGTGGTTGCTACCCACTTTAAACTCTCTTTTTGCTTTTTTCATTGTCAGTTCTTCAAACAACCAGGCATATATCCAAGCTATTAGTTGACTGATTGAAAGACTCGCTTGATGAGTCGCGTTTATCCTTTTACCACATAGCCTTTTACAGCGCCACATGAAGCCATCTTTGACATCATTTCTGCCTACTTGCAGCATGATTTCTTGACAATTCGGACAGATTTTGTTTTGAGGAAGTAAACCATGATTTTGCGCCCAAATGACTGTGGTTGGTACTGCTGTAGTTGTCAATGTCAACTCACGTTCCGTTATATTTGTCAATACTGGAAAAACTGGAGCAGCTGCTGTTTTAAAGTAATAAGTAATAAATAATGTCGAAGGAAAAAATAAGAATAATTGATTAATAATTTATATAATTTTTTTGCTAATTGTGAGTACAGTGTGTATCGCCAATAGAATCAAAATGATGACAAGAGCGCAGCTTTAAAGTTTATTTTAGAGCTTTATTTGCAAAAGTAAATCAAAAGCATTGTTTACTCGTTTTCGAAACTGACCTTCAAAAACTGGTGTATAGAAAGTAGTAATAAAAGTTTTGATATAAAAGCAAACTAAATCTGAAGGGCATATGTTAACCATTGTTTAAAGTTATTTGAGTTATAAACAATAGAGTCACGTTTTGATTTGGAGGGTTGGTTCAATCTTTTTGTAAAACATTTGTTAAGTATGGATTGTCAAAAATAATATTTTAATTCAAATCACTCTTATTGCAAGGTAATTTGCAAAGAATTTTGTTAAATTTACTGGGCATTTATATAGATGCGTAAATTATGAATTTTTGGAAAAAAGCCCGAAAAATAATCGTGCATTGATTTTTAAATAATGGGCGTTATTCAATTTTTTTATATTTTGTGCCACATACACAATAATTGCTTAAAAACTATTTTAATTAAAAGTGAGCATAAAAATCATTGAAACAACAGATATTTTTTGTTATTCTTGACACTTTTGCAAACCTTCTGTAATTTTACTGTTAAAAATCATAACAAACAACATGCTAAAGAGTGGGTTCGACTCTTGTTCGAATCATGAGTTCGAATCATATTGATACTCTGCTATGACAAGCTAAAATGAATTCAGTTGCACAAATACTGTTCTCCTCTTGAGTGTTTTCACAAATTATCAAATAAAATGGCATACCGGAAATGTAGGACCCTAGGAGGACTATTTGGTGAGAACATTGTCAAAACTCTACCAAATTTTTTAGGCAAGATCTAGCAGGATTTAAAAACAAACAGCAAAGTCTTGTCTTACAATATAAGGGTTAATGCTGGACTCTTTCAAACTGGCTGATATAACACCGATCTTTAAAAGAAGTTCTAAACTATATAAAGTAAATTACCGACCAGTAAGTATTTTACCAAATATCTCAAAATTGTTCGAAAAAATATTGCATAAACAGATTTTGGATTAATGTAAATATATATCTAAGTTTTTTGAGAGAACTAAGAACTAAAACAATAGTAAGTTTATTACACAAAGTCTTTTTAATGTCGATTATTTCAAAAATAAGATTTAACCTGGTTTTTGACGCCAGGCCAAATTGTTGTAGTTCCTTATTATGGTTCGAATATAGGTCCTTGTAGCGTCTATTGAGCAAACAGACAAGTTGTTATGAACAATAAATAATAACAGTAACTAAATTTGAAAAATTTAGCAATGACTTGCTTATGCTTTGTCATGTTTAAAAAATTAATCAAAAAACTTCTAGGATTAATAGGCAAGCATATACTTTGTAGCTACTCTTATACTATCATTCAATTATATTTCTAAGAAAATAGAAGACAAAACTAGTTGTAGATTCGAATTGAATTTCTTTTATCGTATTTAGTACGTTAGGCCCAATCAGTAAATAAGTAAACAATTGTCTCGGGAAACTGCTTAATATTAGGTTAAATTATATTATATCAAGAACTCGGTTTATACAGATTTAGTCATGCATTGTAGTAATCTATATAGGTGATTTAATTATTTCATGATTTGCCTGCTAATGGGTTTCGATTTTCCAATTAAGGGAGAAAAAACAATGAAATTAACAATTAACACCAATTTAATGAAGATTATAGGGTTGAAGATTTTACATTTTTTTTTGGTAGAAGTAACGCTCCCACTTATAGTGGTATAGTGGTGAAACATTGTTCGTTAGTCATTAGATCCTTTCCTTTCATTAGACTTTCCCAAATAAACTTCTCTTTCTGAGTGTTGTACAGCCAGTTTTAGCAACGATATATCACGTAGATGGATTGAGTGCAAAACAAAATTGCCATGCTTCAAGTTTAACATATGTTCTGATCTTTTGATATAACTAATAGTTCCTTTTGTTGTTTTAATTACTGATATATATTTTACATATGAATAGAAAAACTAATCTTTTTTTGATTTATGCAATGGTTAGTTGAAAACTATTGCCGAACACAAAAATCAAACAACAAATACATATAAAATTATTTTAGTTGTTCCTGCATTTAACGGAAAGTATCTCCGAATAACGGAAATGATATAAAGTTTTCAATTTTGTCGTTGTTAATGTGAACTAATTTAATAAGTAATTCTAGCGTGTTTTAGATAAATTAAAATTCTAAAATAGTCTAAGGATTATACTTTAATACTCTAATACTCTAAAACTCTTATACTCTAAAATAGTCTAAGGATTATACTTTAATACTACAAAAAGTCTTAAATTTTAATTATTTCTATTTATTTGATAGGATTTCATTAAGTGTCAATAAATGAGTTTTAATACACACATAAGTAATCAATAATAGAGTTAGTTCCAAGAAAATCCATCTATGTGATATATCGTTACACTTCATCAACTCTCTGTAACTCTATGGTAAATTTTGTTAGAGCCTTAGGCCTTCATCAGAATTCTAGAAGAATATTGCTGTTACATTATCATTTAGGAAGTTATGGATTCAGGTTACTCCTACATTAATGTGGAAGGAAAGCTAACACTCGCAGACACGCTACAAGGACCTACATTCGAAATTAAATTTCGAACCAAGCGGGAGTTGAACCCATTACCATGCAATCTAGTACTATCGCTCTACCAACTAAGCCCCTGGTTAATGTTCTTCAAAGCCTCATTATCACCATGTAGCAATTTGTAAGCAGAAAAATCCATCTCAAAGGTTGTAAATGCTTCCTTAACTACGAACTACCTTACACATTATCTACCTAATACAATAATTGGATACTGGAGTATTGCAAGCAACCGTAGTAACAAATGATATCAAGTAATTAATGGTATTTAAAAGGAAAGCTTGACTACTCTAAAGTGTTTAGTGTTTGATGACGTAGGGCTGCTCTAAATCTTAGTCAGATTGGTTTCCTATTAAGTTTGAATTCTTAAAAGTGTAAGTAACGGTGGTTAGAGCTATTTTAAGAAGTCACGTGGTTTCATAAAGGTGACGTAGGGCTGCTCTAAATCTTAGTCAGATTGGTTATCCTTTTTACACATACCACACTTATTAAGTTTGAAGTATTAAAAGTGTAAGTAACGGTGGCTAGAGTTGTTTTAAGAAGTCACGTGACTTTTAAAGAGTGATGGAATATTCCCAGCTAAGTTATGGTAAAACATTTTTTCCGTTTCTTATTATCCGCACTATAAATTTGAAAATGTATATCGGAATATATTTAAAGTATCTCAACATATTTATGTTAATCCTAATGGGTGCCAAAGGTTCTAGCATATTCAAGCGAGCGCAGAATCAATATATTATTTATATTAACTTATATTTTGCTTGCTAGGGAACGCTCAGAAGGGAACTTGATCAAGGATCGCCAGTTGGCAAAGTCCAATTAGCTACAAAAAGTTGCGTTTTTCGTTTTAAATTTTTACAATAGATAATTCTTTTCTCAAGGAAAACTATATGATAATTTGAAATGACAAAAAAATCAAAAAAGAAAGCTCTTAAAAATGGGTCAAAAGATAAAATTGATGAAAGACTAATGAAATATGAAATTTCGTCAAATAAACCAGGTATATAATTTTTCATATATATAGACTATATCTGTTGTTGTAGGTATGTATATATTTAACACTGTAAGGGTCCTAATATACAGTTATGTCACTTCTTTGCATGACCTTTTATTTGTTATGTAGTTTTTGCTGTGTAAAATCAGTTTGTTCATTCTCAATGAAGTCGAAGTCACGAAGACTATTATATAATCTTTGTATTCACAAAATGGGATTAAGTGACCAAGTTTCACCCCAACATCTGAACATGTACATTTTGTAAGCGCATTTCTTTGTTATTTTTTAATACAAACAAGAAGTAATTTTATGGTCTATGAAATGACAAAAGTGTTTTTTA
>JAUELD010043292.1:0-11677 GCA_031471615.1 Aglantha digitale
GAATTATCATCATATGGGAAATATACACAGTCAATTCGACAGGCGTATACAGCTAGTATATAAAGATGAACAGATATTTTGTACTATTATATATAACCCTAATAAATAGAAGTCCCTCGAACTGAAACATCAAAATATTATTTTCAAATATGAAGTAGTTTACCCTATCAATGAATGAATTGATGAGAACGTCGTGGTAGCTACATTACAGCATTCTGTTTTCAAATTTATTATAAAACTCAAAATAATATCTAATAAAACAAATATTACACTCAATGTAAAGTGTTTAGTTTAAATCAAGTTTCTAACAATAGCTTCAGCCAATTAATTCTGACTGGATTAGTTCATATGTGATATGAAATATCTATTTTGTAAATGACGTCACAATTCAATTTATTTTTTTTGCAATTATTATTGTATCAATTTACCTGTAGCTACCAGTTATAAGTGTGACCACTCTCCACTTTAAAGCTCTGCTTTATGAGAGTTTATGAGGGTTGAGGTGGGCTGCGAAGCCAAGAAGCTGCAAATAATTTACCACTTTTTCCTCATTTTTAATAAGTTGAAAAAATATGTTTTTAATTTTTTTAAGATGTAATTGCGAGAGTATAAAAGTATCATTATAACAAGCAAGGAAGTTTTTCATTAAGGAAATCATGAATAAGAAGACAATGTAAGAGCATAACATTTTCTCTTATTTTCAGTATACACCTAGTTTTTTATATGAAGGGCTAACATGATCACGAGGTTCCAGATCTAAAAGAACTCTTATTGCATCATTTTGAAGTATTTGAATGTTATGAATCATATTACTTGTGCACCAAACTTGACAGCCATATAACAAAATTGATGAAAATAATATAAAGAGAGACTTGTTTGATCACAGAAACTTAATTCTATATTCTACGCCATTTTGTGATTTTAACAAAAATCGTGCAGAAAGCACGCGAGAAATCTTAAAAAACTGTGTAGCATATTATTGCGTAGCAGGTCAATTTTGCATGTGATATTTGGATATTTCCTCGTATGCAGTCAGTATTGTAGTATGAACTTTCTATAGTAATCGAATGTAATTTATATCTTTCAACTTTTTTTAAGATTCCAATGGCGCGTTTTAAGATTTTTTAAGATTCCAATGGCGCGTCTTAGTTAAGGGATCAAGAAATTACAATAATCTTTACAACAAAGATGTTCATCAATAGTAACACTTTAGTACTATACGAAAAATTAACTTTGTGACCATTTATTTTAATGTTAATGTTGTTTTGTTGAGGTGATGATGGTTTTCTAAATGCTATAAGTTCTGTTTTTGTTTCATTGAGAGAAATTTTGTTAGCTAAAAGCCATTTATATAAAGATTTTAAGTCAAAGTTTTGAACCGTAGAAAGACATGAGGAGGTATAAGAATTGATACAAATCAGTTAAATAAGATTTAAATTAATTATTCATAGTGACTAAGTTTATCTAATAGGATTTTATGATTCACTGTATCAAATGCTTTCTGGAAGTTAATAAAGATTCCAAAAGCAAAATTATTGTTATCAATTTCAGATTTGATTTTTCCAGTTAAGTTTAATAAAGCATGGTTGAATGTTTAGCACGAAACCCAAATTGCTTTTCATAAAGTAAGTTGTTTTTATCAAAAAAGGTCTTTTAAAAATAACTTTTTCAAAAAATTTGTTGATGTTAGATAGTAAAGAAATACGTCTATAGTTAGAAAACACTTAACAATGATCCTTTCTTATAAACAGGAATAACCTTAGCTAATTTTAATGCATGAGAGGATGTTCCTTTCAAGAAGAAGATATTAATTGATTGACATAATAAGAGGATTTGAAATAAAAGGAAAAACCATATGAAGAATGTTAGTTGGAATACTTGATGGGCCTGATGCTTTATTTGAATTGAGATTAGTGATGGGCCTGGTGCTTTATTTGAATTGAGATTAGTGATGGGCCTGGTGCTTTATTTGAATTGAGATTATAAAATAATATAATACCTAGTAATACCTAGTATTAATATGTGTAGTAAATTTATTTATGCCAGTTTAAATCATCTTTTAAGTTACTAAGTTACTAAGTTACTTCTTTTCCACTCTCTATTGAATTAAATGTCTACTATTAATTATAATATTAACTTTTTGACTTGTTTGATCACAGAAACTCAATTCTATATTCTACGCCATTTTGTGATTTTAACAAAAATCGTACAGAAAGCACGCGAGAAATCTTAAAAAACTGTGTAGCATATTATTGCGTAGCAGGTCAATTTTGCATGTGATATTTGGATATTTCCTCGTATGCAGTCAGTATTTTAGTATGAACTTTCTATAGTAATCGAATGCAATTTAAAATCTGTAAACTATTTTGAGCATGGAGTACCATGATCACGGAATTTATTCCCACTTATAGAAAACTGAATGATGAAACTCTTTATATAAATGCTAATTCTAATCATCCATCAAACATAATTCAGCAACTCCCTATATCAATAGAAACAAGACTGTCAAGACTATCGTCCAATAAACAAATGATTGATCAATTCTCCAGACACTATCAAGAAAGCAAATCCATGATAAACACACACACAACAACAAGGATTACAGTATCAGTGAACCCCCGGTTTTAATTATGAAATCTAATATCGCTTTTTGAGAGCATGTCTAACTTCATGCAAAAAAGACAATAAAATATAAAGTTCCCACTCAATGGCACAGTGACCTTAAATTTGGGCAAACTTTGACCTTTTGACCCCTAAATCAAAAATACTATATATTTTCAGGTGATGAATGTAGTCATTTTTGAAAGCTTTTGATTTTGTCTAACTTCATATAAAAAAAACAAAAAAATTGGATGAGGCCTTCTCAAGTTATAGGTCTGCGGCACGAATTTGGGTAAAATTGGACCTATTGTCATAAAATTCTCTGAAACAGGAGCTTTTTTGGAACTTGCTACATATAGTATGTGAAAGCCTGTATCAATATCTTACTTTATGCAAAAAAGCATAAAAATGATGAATTGCTCTGACTCAATAGCTCTGAAAACATCAATTGGGGCTAAAATTGACTTTTGGCCCCAAAGACTCCAAAATTATACATTTTCAGGTGACATTACAAGCTTATGTTATTTTCTAACTTCAAATAACAAAAATTTGGGCAAAAGGAGCATTCATGTATGGAATTGAAAGCCCTTATAAATCCCTAACTTCATATAAAAAAATGAAGCGTTTTCTAACAAATAGGAATAACCCCTTTTTTTAGACCAAAATTGACCTATTTGGTCCTATATAGCGTAGGATCAAAAAATTGACCTATTTGTCTAAACGAAAAGTTATTTATACGCGAATACAAAAACGATAACTTGTTAAACAATCGAAGCGAATTAATTAGCAAGTGTAGGCATCAAAACAAGTACAGTCTACTGAATCACAAGGCTACAAAATGACGTCATTCCCTTTATTCACTTTCTTAACGATCATATTACTTTGTTATTTTTATTAACGAGGCGGAAAGCATGAAACTAATATAGTTCCAACAATCAAAGTATTTTTGTTCACCTAATACACATATATGTTTATATTAATATATATCCATGTATCTAGTGGGGGTAATTCCTGAAGCGAAGCACAATTGAGACATAAAACTATAGCAATATATTTGCGTGATAACACGTCGGGAAAGTGTTGGTATTTTATAAGAAGTAGACGATTTTGTAACTCTATCTTTGTTAATGACTGAAAAAAACTGAAAGAAAAGCAATTTAAAGCTAAGTATTTTGGTAGAACTTAATGTATCTGAAAGAAAGGTATTGATTTTTAATCTTAACATTAACTAAGATGTATGTATCTTTCTCGAAATATTTCTTCTATTGTATCATTATTAATAAGATCGATAGTTTTAATGAAAAGGGATCCCCAATAAATATTGAATTAATGCCACCATGACAAATACAATGAACGAGCATAAGAAACGCGGTGCTTCGTGGGTATTTACGTAAACTTAATTTGTCTAGCTAGGTAACTAAAGCAGAAAAATTGAAGCACTTTCTTGCAAATAAAACTTCCTAGGTTAAAGATATTATGGACGACTTGCTTATAAATTGCAAAAAACTAACTGCGCTTTCTTTTTTTAACCAATGTTTTAAACAATAGGTATTGTACCGAGTTTTATTGTTAAGTTTAAGTCCAAAATCTATAACTGCAACTTTCGATACTATATTATAATTAATATATACACTTGTATTTGAACCTTTTTGTACATAACAGAATAGTTTATAGAATTGGCCCTTTTGTACATTTTCCCTATATTTAATATAAGGTTCATAACGCGTAAAAATGATATCCGTTTAGAAAACCACAGGCGATGTCAATGCACGTGAAAAAGTCGTTTTACAGAAAAAAAAATTTCTATATTCATTTTGAATATACTTTGCTAGTATAAAGAATATACTATTTTGCCAATTTTGCATCTTCTTTTTCGAATCTTCACGCGCGTAAAAAAGATTCTTAAGTTGTTCTTTAAGTTATCTAGCTATCTAGCTTTAAATGTGTTCAGGATCCTGATAGTTTATCTTAAACATATTCGATCTACTTGGATCTCTTCAGTGACGTATAGAAAACATAAGTCCGAATTGCTAGTATGTAATTCACATGTAGAATCCATATATATTATTTATTATTTCTGATTGAAAAAATTCGCAAACGTTTCACTTGTTTACTACTTGTGGTACAATAAGCTATTGCAGCTATTTTATTGGCTCATATATTTGGCAAGATTAGAAATAAATGAATCAAGTAACCCAAAACCATTTCAAAATTTCCAAAAAATTCTTTTTAAGATTCAAAGAAAAATGCAGTTTTTATTCAATGATTTGTTTTTTTCACATCATTTTTTTTCTTAAACATCGAAAAACACAAGACTTCAAAATTGTGAATCGATCATTAAATCAACTTTTCTTTTTTCTATTTTCAGTTGGATATTAAATATGGCCACCTTAAATACACTGAATGAGTTTTATATAAATAATTTATCTTTTACTTAAGCAGAAAGTTGTTTATTCAATTTTAAGATTTTTTCCCGTAGTTACTCAAAAATTAACAAACACCCCACAGCTGTAGCTACGTGCCGCCATTTCTCTGATTCAAAGCCTGGGAAAAAATATTTCTTTTGAGGAGATCTTTTAAAAAGATAAATTGCCTTGAAAATCTAAACTTGATATTTAATAAGAGGAAATTTTATAGCTGTGAAATTTCCTGTACATAAACTTAGACTATACAATCAAAACTCATCGTAAAATATGTAATTATATAATATATACTGTGAAATATTAGCTAGTTATTACAATGTTTGTAGGTAAATATGATAAATCTTGTAGTTGAATATAGGAGACCAAGTATGGGCTTCTCATCGAGCGATAACCACATCAAAAAAAGCATTCTTTTCTTAGAAATAAATTATGAAAATGTTTTATTTTATAAAAAAATAAAAAAGGAAGAGACGTATTTGAAAATTGGAGTTAAAATTAAGAAAAATTTAATTAGGAAAGACTGCGCTTTGTGGCACAGCATAGCCGCTCTAATTTGGTTTTATCTCTTTAATATTCTTTTATACTCTCCACAATTTCACCTTGGATTTGGATGCGTTGTTTCAATGTACTATACTTTTTTCCTAGTAAGCCATTGCCTTTTATTCAGGTCTTTATTTTATACATATTTTTATACTAGACAACCGTTTTTTTTTGCATATATTTTTTGGCGAAACAGCTTTTTTTATATATATATATAGATAAATTTTATTACAGGTGTTTCTGTGTATACGATTGAGTTTAATTTATAAAAAAAAGGAAGAGACGAATTTAATTATTGGAGTTAAAATTGAGAATAATTAAATTAGTAAAAAAAGATTTGATTATCAGAAGAAAAAAATTTATAACATTTTAAGCTCTATAAATTTTTTGAATCCGTTAAATAATTACAGAAAAAACCAAAATTCATAAAAGTGTATTCGAGAGAAAATGTATAAGTGAAATAAAGGTATTTTACATTCGTAAAACGACATTTTTTTCAGTTACAAGTTTGTTTTTTCAAAATCAATTCCATATATAATGATTCAGTTACATTGAAAAAAAAAATCAAATTAAATAAACAAAATTGTTGTTAGCATTCTTAAAGGTATTTATAAATATACCGTGTAAATTCTTTGGGAGTTTCTCATATCTTGATAACAATTTATTTTCTTATCAAACCTACAAAGCGTTCCAAATTTTTTGATTAGTTGAAAACCATTTTTTAGTAAGAAACCCTTAACTTAGTTATCTACACACCAGGCAACCTGGCACTGTTAAAGGCTTTATAATCATGAACACAGCAGTGCTACCTTTGAGCCACGCCATCTTAACACTTATTTCGAATTTTCTTTTTTTTTCCATTATAAAAGTAGAACATTTACGATACAAATGTTTATTAACACACGGAAAGGGTGAATAAAGAATGCAATAAACTCAAGATAAACCTACGCAAAGTTATATCAGCATTACAAACAAACCAAAATGTTTACATTTTTAACAATAAAAAAAATTGAAAATCAGTTTTACTTACAAAAAAAACTTGTACTATGAACATTTTCTTGAAAACTTCATAGGGCAACTCTTGTTTACTGACAAACTGTTTCTAGTTTATTCTTTCTTAATACTAAAAAGTGTATATATGAATAAAGAATCAATAAATATATTGCTTGAATAGGGCATTTGAAATGTTCGAAGATATCTATACTATGAACAATATACTTACTTTATGAATTAAAATAAATTAAATAATTAAATTACATTGCTTTACTTTTTTTATCACTATAGCATATGATTTACATATTAATAAATAGATCACTGTCCCGTGGTTGTTTTTTGAAGTTAATTTATGGTGTTACAAAATATTCCTACATATAAATTATGTTTTCAGTGCCGCTCCCATTTCAGAATCATCAGCAAAATATCTTGTTAAACATATAATGATTTAAATATGAATTTTTAAATAGCGCTCTGTCTATGAGCAAAGTTGATACCTGTCTTACAATAAATTCTCCATTTAGTCATTTCTATTTTTAGAATTTAAACTGACAAAAGATTCGGAAAACACTCGCAGTACATGGACCTCCATTCGATATTTAATTTCGTACAAGGTGGCGTTTGCTCCCGTGATCATACAATTATAGCGCTGTCGCTCTACCAACTGACCTACCATTTCATTGTGTACGTACCCTCATTAAAATTATTATGTAGTGTTTTTTAAGCAGAGAATGTAGGTCCTCGGAGCTTGGCTGCGAGTGTTACCTTCCACATTAATGTAGGAGGAGCCTTAACTCATTGACAAAAGAATTTTTATATTTTATCTGTGTATCTCTGGAATCAAATAACTTATGAGTTAAGCATTATTTAAGAAAAAAGAGATAACAAAAATATGAATGGTATAATAGGGTACAAGTAGAAAAGTTCTTTAAGAATTATTTCTTTTATTTTTATTTATATATTTATTAGTGTTTTATAGCTGTTTTTTTTTATTCATTATTTAAAGAAACACAGTTTGGATGTGATTGAAGATGTGGTAATAATAAACTTCAGCGATCCGTTTCCGATTGAAGATGTGGTAAAAAAAATGTAAAAAAAAGTTGTTGTTACAAGAATAAAAAAAGAGAAGCATTTGTTATGAAACTTTCCGATTTTTCAATTTTAAAAGCACATGATAAACCAAAAATAAGACAAAAAAAATATTACATGAAAATACAAACATATAATGTTTTTGTGAATTCTTCAATAATTTATTGTCTTTTCCAACTTCGTTTCCAGTTCTCCTAATGACGTCGTATGTTTATTTCCAGAATTTCGCTTTAGGTTTTAAATTGCATTTACGAATTCATGACCAACTTCGTCTGCATTACTTCCAAATACTAGCATGTACACTCCAATTACATATTGATTTAAATTCGTTTTCAATACTTCTAACAGTGTGGTTGTTTCTATTTCGTTGTCAATCTTGTTATTGGCTTCTTTGTACTGTTGACTGTACTTGTTTTCAAAGCATTATTCGTAGACGTAAAACTCTTTGGTTTAATATTTCTTATTTGAACATATTTAGATGCAGCTGTAACTGAAAACATTTTCTTTTTAATTTGATGTACTATTTTTAAAAGTAAAAATAGCTGTGTGTTGTTGACGATTCTCAAAATGTCGAATGATAGCTTAAGTTTAAGATTTCACATCTATTTATATTATGAAACAACCAATTATATAATTTTATCATTGGAAAATCATTGAATTGTTTTGTCACTGTAAGCATGACATAATTATAGTACAAATATTTTCATGGCGTCTGCAAATATTTGAAACAAAGAAATTGTAAGTTGTTTAAAATATGTTTTATATGCCGTTAAACATTTATATTGTATTCATTATATTAACCCTTAGCTCAAATAAACCCTTTAAGGTTATGTAATATAGGTAAAATATAAAAAATGGCTTCATGAAAAATCGTACAATTTCATTATATAGCTATCATAGGAAAGTTATACTGTACATCTATAAAAATTAACGAAAGTAGTGGCAACAAAATAAAATCTAATTAATGATTTAAAAATTTGGCAAATAATATTTTCAAACTAACTTAGAAATAAGTTTTAAAAGATATAAAGTTGTTATACTTTTTAAGCAAGATTTTTTGCTGACGTTAGCATTTTTGTTCGGCATTGTAAATTCTTATTGAAATGATCCCTAATTTCATTGCTTTATATTTGACCCGCAATTTATTACCTAATTATTATAACCCTTCTTCGGTAAGCTATAAAATTTTGTTTATTTACATTTTTTTCTAGAGAAAGTAGTTTTTACTCCCAGATGCATCAGATGCCACCATAAAACACTTGATGAAGCTAAAACCTTTTTTTTCTGTAAGTACATTGCATATTTCTTAAAAAACTGCGTTCTCTAACAGGCACATTGTGACGACAGTTCTTGAAACTCGATTGTCTATATATTATACGATAAGAGATTAATAAGAGATATACGCTAAGCATTTCTTTGCAAAAAACGTCAAATATAATATGACGTCAATGCATTGTAATTAAAGAATATGGGGCTTATTGATGAGTAAAAATACATCCTTTTTTTCTACATCATCAGCATTTTAAAAGAGTAGCAACCATTATTTGAATGGGTATATACAACTAGTTATATTATAATAATGGATTGACGTCATTAATCCAATTAGCGTTAAACTTTTAATCATAATTAATAGATAGACGAAACCAGAAAGTTCTAGTTCTTTCTCTCAACTTTTGATAGCATTAATGATTTGATTTGATCATTTAATTGTTTTAAAACAGTCTAACTTTTAAATAGTCTATCCAAAATATATATTCAAATTTAATAACTAAGAATAATGATAAAGTTTTTACAATAATCACTTACTACACAAGATAATTACAAAAACTACAAACTATAAAAGTTCGAACCAGCTATGGTTCAATGCCCACATTTGCAGTGGCTTAGATTCTAGTTAAACGTTTTTCTGCTAAAACTCCTTGGATGGAATCTATCGAAACTTGGTATAACACGATCCAAACTTGATGTTACACGATCGAAACTTGATATAACACGATCGAAACTTGATGTTACACGATCGAAACTTGAGAAAACACAATCGAAACTTGATATGATTTTCGAAACTAAACTCATTACTTTCAAAAGTATTTGGAGGAATAAGTCTTGTTAACTATGTTCTTTTGCATTTGAGATTATTTAGACAATCTACAATTCCAAACTCACCAGTTTTATGAACCAGTTCGATAATTTAAGCTGACTAAAAATTTGTATACCTATACAATACCTATAGAGAAAAACATAAACTAGGCCAGGCATGTAGAATTATTACTATTTTGTGTATTGAAATATACCGGCAGCTAGCTGACGCAAAAAGTGAAAGAATCATTTCTGCAATGGAGAAATTCAAAACATTAAGATCATCTATACTTCAAGAAAGATTCATCGGACTAATAATCATATAAGAAAATATATTATTTAGAATACCTAAGAAATTAGATATATACATAAGGATGTTTTAGATGAGAAAAACTTAATCAATCTAGCCAATAAATTCATTGGAACGAGCAATCCTTATCAAAACCATCTTCGGGAGTTGTAACTTAGACCTAGACTCGTGGAAAGACTCATGAAAAGGTAATGATGAGTAAATCATGACAACGATCAAGCAGTGTCATATATTGTAGCTAACAAAACATTGTTGTACAACAAGTTTCTTGATACTTAGTAGAATCTCCAATCCACACGATCCTCTTGTTGAAAATATGTATAAGTTATAATAAATAAAATAACCAGAAGCTTCATCGTGATGTTTTACGAAGGATCGAATAAAACGTTTATTTTATTTTATTTCGACATACTTGTGAGAAATATTATAGTATCAAAGTTCCATTAACTTAACAATTACCAATTTAGTAAGTTAAATAAAAGTCAAACAAAATCATACGAGGCGAAAATTCAACTAACTTTGAGGAAACTCAAATCGAAATTTTCAAAGGATGAATACAAGAAGCTCAACCCAGCTGGTTCTAAGGCTGCTCGATTTTACGGTACTGCCAAAATCCATAAACTTAAAGAGAGGAAAGACGTTGAAGAAAATAAAATATCTTTACGTCCTATCGTCTCTAATATTGGATCAGCGTCTTACCAAATTGCTAAATATCTATCCAAACTACTTTCACCATTGAGAAAAGTGAATATACTGTGCAAAGTACCAAAGAATTTGCCAAGAACATTAAAACAAAAACATTCGTGACGTTTACAAAATAGTCTCATTCGATAATGTATCGTTGCTTATAAACGTCCCTTTAGATGCAACCATTGAAATTATTCTTAGACGCATTTTTGTTGGAAATGAAATATACACAACAAAGCATAATTAAGAATGAGATGAAGGAAGTTATTGAACTTTGTACGAAAGATGTTCACTTTATATTTAATGGCGAAACATTCCTTCAAAACGACGGTGTAGCTAAGGGTTCACCTTAAGCCCCAGTTTTAGCTGGTATATTTATGGTCGCGTTGGAAAAACCACTAGTTCCTTTTTACTTTAAACGAATATATTAGCTTTTGGAAACGTTATGTCAACGACACCATATGTTTTGTTAAAAAGGAATACCAAGATCATGTACTGTCGTGTCTCAATGGATTTCACCCTTCGATTCAATTTACATACGAAGATGAAAAGAAAGACAAAATTCCTTTTCTTGATACTATGTTAATACAAATGAATGGAAGAATTGAAACCTCTGTGTATCGTAAACCCACAAAGATCCAAGTTTATTTCCATGTTTACATTCATTGGGAATCGTTTTCACCTCAAACATGGAGCAAAAGTACTTTAAAAGCACTAAAATACAGAGCATACACCGTGTGCTCTAATAAGTACTTGTCTGCTGAAGTGAACTATTTACGTTAAGTATTTAATAATCATACACCGTGTGCTCTAATAAGTACTTGTCTGCTGAGGTAAACTATTTACGTTTACTATTTAAAATTAAACATTGTTTACACTGGAACAAGATTATCTTCCCGTTTTAATTTGAAAGATGAAATTGGTTTTGAAGAAAAGCATTTTGTTTATAAAATAGTTT
>JAUELD010043303.1:0-11677 GCA_031471615.1 Aglantha digitale
CTGTATGTGGTTTTTTGTATGTAAAGAAGAACTGGGTTTTGACATACTCACATTAGTATTTCTTGTTTGTGTTTAATGTTTTCAAAGTTTCTCAAAAGGTGCATGTTTATTTAAGAAAATGTCAATAGTTTTTAAATTTCGTCATCTAATTTTAAAACATTCTGCCAGTCTGTACACATAAACTCACGAACGAAAAGTTCATCATCAAAAATTTTCTTTTTTAGTATTTGGGGGTAATGAGAATTTTTTTTCTAAAAGAACGAATTGTGGAAGATGATCTGATAGGCTGACAGTTAAGTTACCTGCATGAATTTCTGTACTTTCGGTGTTAGAAAAAATGTTATTAATAAACTAAATAAAAATTAACTGTAGAACCATCCTAAGTTTTAGACAAGTATACTCTTTCTATATTTTAACATTTAGAAAAATTAACATTCAAATGAAAATAAAGCATATATAGAATTGAGTTATAATGTAAAAAGAATAAACGCTGAGAGATCATTTTCATATCTGTCGTAGTTGAAAGAAATGGAGGCCAGTGAATTAATAGCTAATCTTAAAAATGTTTGCTTCAAGATCAACCAGATCATTGAAAACGCCACTGTGTTAGTCAATCAATCACCTGTCCAGTTTGTGAAAGAGCATGTTAAAATGTTGGGTGGGTTGATAAAAATATATGCTGACCTTTTCTCAAAACTAAATGTTGAATCAAGAGCAGAAGCTGAAGTATGTTGGACAAAGCTGTTAACCAGAAATCTCGAAATCGAAAGTTCAGTTGAGGAACTTTTGACAAGTGAAGAAAATTTTGATACTTTTTTGAATGGTGTTGATGAAAAACTACAACAGGGTGGTTTCAATGAAAACACTAGCTGTTTCGCTATGGAAGGTGATAGTTTTTCAAAAGATATAATGGTGAATACAACAGATGAAAGGTATGCTACAAATGTTTTATTCCGCTTTAGCTAAAAACATTCTTGAATTATTATACGTTTTTACACTTCAATAGCCAATTTCTTTTCACTTTGTGTTACTAAAAGAAATTAAATTTAAAAAAACTATTTTCTAATACATCAGATTAAATTTTGAAATAAAAAAATCCATTCATACAAAATTTAGATTTATAATGTGTAAATAAATAAACATCTATTAATGGAGATAAACTCTATTTAGTTTCTAAATTTGCGATATTTCGGAGGGTTTTTACTACCTCCTTTTTCAAGTGTCACAATAAAATATATAAAATAAAATAAGTTTTGACGTTTTTGCTTTGTAAGGGTATCTTTACAATTTCTCAGTAAGAATTTCCAAAATGACGTTGTTACGTAAGTTCTGTCATCTTGGTTCATACCACCATACTTAGGGTTGCATTGGTGTTATTGAGTATCTAACACTTCTCTTACTTTGCGATCAAAGTATCGACTTTGGATGATTGGCAAAAGCTGATTTTTTATGATGTCCTAGAAATGTTGGTTTATACGTGTCGCTACTTGTAGCTTCGATTCCCCTACATATGCTTTTCCACAGGAACAGTCGATTGTAAGAAATCAACTGAGAAATTGTAAAGATACCCTTACAAAGCAAAAACGTTAAAACTTATTTTATTTTATTGCGACGCTTGAAAAAGGAGGTAGCAAAAACCCTCAGAAATATCGCAAATTTAGAAACTTAATTGAGTTTATCTCCATTAATAGATGTTTATTTATTTACTTATTCAAACTCAACTTTATTAAGATGTTATTAAAAGATTAATAATGTGTCTTGCAGCATGGAATCCAGTGTCGCTATCAACGCTATAAATTTCTGTTTGATCTGCACTATTTATTTTTTAGGGAAACCAATGTTATGTCGTATCTACCTTCTCGTGGGTCATTAATTATTATCATGTTGCGTCACTTTTCATGATTACCATGACGTGACCATGTGGCCGGTTTACAGAAAATGAATGATGAACTATCTTCATACAACTGCAGAGTACTGGTGGTCACTTTTGGAAACACTGTAAGTCAAGCGTGTGGTGCATTATAAAAAAAACTTCTGCTGTGTGAATTAAATGTTTCCAGATTTCTTTGTAATAAATTGTTTTTAAAAATTGACTATTGGTAAAGGTAATTTTAAGTTTCATGGATATTGTTAAAGGCAGTCTGATTTCATGGAAATGAAATATCGGTTAAATAGTTAACTGTTAGTTTATTGAACCCCAGCCTTTTCAAGAGGGTGACACAGATCTTTGGTACAAGTAAGTTCTGCTAATAGGTCCAAGAGGTCAATTTTATGATTGATGATCAATACTAAGAGAAAATTCTTTCTCTATCAAAGCATCTTTTTTGAGCCAAAACGAACCTACAATTAATTTTTTTTCATGGTTAGAAAACATTCCAAATCATAGCGTTGTTACAAATATTTTTATTCTTTTATATAATTTGAGTTATTCTAGGAAAATGCAAGTTAATTCTAATTCTACAATCTTTTTTCTTACTTGTCTCATAAATAAAAACAACAACTTTACTTTAATCAAATTAAACCAATCAAAGGGAAGATTTGGCTCAAAATATTAAGCATGGTGAGCGAAATTCAAAAAATCTTTAATTAACTTTTTAAAAAAATACTTTTTCATTCTTTAGATTATCAAATTTCAATAATTCTTATCACGTACACATTTTTGTATTCAATACGGCTTTGTTTGAGAAAAATGTTTTATAAAACATCATTTGAAAATATGTATGATGTCTTTTAGTACACCATAAAGAAGTGAATATATATAGATATAAAGATATTTCACAGAATGGTGATTCCTTTACCAAAAATACTCAATAATCATGTTTTATCAAAAAAGTTATATGGACAGTTTTTTTTCTCTAAATGTTATGTAAAAAACAACGAATTAAATATGAAATTCAAAAAAATAATTTTTTATCTCTTTTGGGTGTTAAACTTATCCTTAACTTATGGTCTGCTTGGTTTTGTACTATTTTTGTACCTATTTTTCATACAATAGTTAGCTAATTATAGTCTCATAATATCATTTTGCGATAAAAAAAGTTTTTTTCTACAGGTGAATTGTACTCAAAAGCAGAAATGCCCCTTTGAAAAAAATCAATATCAAATATTGCATCTTTGCTTTCCAGTAGAAAGGTCAAATGTTGTGCTTCTATCAGTATAGTACTGAAAAATCAAATTTGAATTCAAAGTTTGTCAAGGAATTTTAAATGGTTGATGGCCAAATAATAATCTTTTTTATTTATTTTTTAGCGTAATAATATATTGTATGGACGAAAATAAATCTCTTGATTCATAGTATTTGATTCTTTTTTTAGAATGATATTATTTTTTAAGATTTCTTTCTTTCTGGGTGTTTCAGTGCTTTATATGCTGTTCTTCTTATTTAGTGTGAGAATCTTATTTTTTTTATACATTTATGTTTGTAACAGATTTTTTAATTGATTTCTTTAGATTTCAAGTTTAAAATCTCTTTTACTGGGGCTAAATCTATCTCATTATTTTATACAAAGATATCCTGAGTAGATTGGGCTAATAATATCATTCCTTTACAAAAACTCACTTTCAATATATCCAAACATATTCATTACAATTTAAAAAACTTAAGTGTTAATTTTAGGATTTAGCGCGCAAATGGAAAGAAGCGACAGGTTGTACGTTCCATGTTGTCAGTGATAGCGATCGTCGTCTTTATAAGTACTTCAATCTACCCTCCTCTGTTCGCCACACTTGGGATGTTCGAGCACAAACCTGGTATGGAGAACAATTACGCAAAGGCCGCAAGTTAAACCCGATGGCTGAAAACGATGATCCCCATCAATTAGGCGGAAATGTGATTGTAGATAAAAATGGAATTTTACGAATGATTTATCGAAGTAAATTTCCCCTCGATCGTCCAACGGTTGAAGAAATGTTGAACGTTGTTCGATCTTCATCAGATAGCTCTTAGTTACGTTGCTATTTGTTCTTTTGAGTTAGAATGTTATGGTTTGTGTTTAGTTACTATGATGTATGATGTTGTAAAAGGAAATTTTGATAGCTTTTATGATGGATATTTTTTCATAGTGCAACATAGGCCTTGTATAGTATGATATAGGATTTGCTTGGTGTAACACAGACTTACATGGTATAGCATGGTATATACAGACCCCAGACTTATGTATTCTGTCAGACCGGTAAAGAGAAAGTTTTCTAAACCAGTAAAAAAAATTTATACTGTTTCTTATTCCAATCTAACATATGTTCTTTAAATCTAAAATGGCTCTGCTCATAAAGATTTTCATGATATGGCGTAAAATAGAGTTAACATGGTGTGACATAACGCATGTATGGCGTTACTTACATAGCATATTACTTTAACTTTTAGATTTGGTATGTACAGTAAATTTAATCTTTATATGCACAAATTAATAGCATATTTTCGTGCGGTTTTGTTTGTCTCGCCATGCTGTTTGGATATTTGATACTAACTGCTTACATTATTAAGCTGATATTAATAACTGGTGGTTAGTCAATGTAAATATTTGAGGGCTTTGATAGATATAAGAGCATAGAAAGCTTATTAAATATTATTTTTCTGTTATTGTTTTGACTAGGTTATTTATTACATTGATTGAGAATTAAAAATATTTATACGTGCAAGTAATTTTATAATAAATAAAATAACCAGAAGCTTCATCGTGATGTTTTACAAAGGATCGAATCAAATAAAATGTCTGTTTTGTTAAAATATGCTTATATTTAGAATTCATGTCCACAGCAATAAATTTAAAATATCATCGAATATCATATTCGTAAAACATCAGGATGAAGCTTCTGGTTATTTTATTTATTATTGATTTAAAAAATTTTGATTTCCGGCTATGCCGACGGAATCCTGTAAATTTAGCTCCTTTTAGACTTTAAAGGATCATGTTTTTTATTGATCATTCTTGTGGGCTCTTTCGTACGAATCAAAATTGGTCCAAGGTGACATTTTTGCATGTATCTAATATACTGATTTTGCTGTTTTCTTATCAGCCACGTTTTCAAGTTTAAAAAGGATTTTTCCGGGCATCCATGTTACTCTTTTTATTTTACCTTTCATCAATGCATAGATACACTTTGATCGAGAAAAATAATTCAAAACTAAGTAAAAATCATAATAGTTTCCATCAAAATCCATCGTTTTAAGTTCTTCCCTTGTCAGTGGGTATGTTCATAGAAGTTTTATCGTAGACTTAACAAGTTTATAGATGAATGCAAACAGCTATATGTTTTAGTAGGGTATATTTGCATAAATTTGCCAATATAAAAAATATCAGTGTATATTTATTTTGCTTTTTTCTGCTCATTTCATCTGGCTGTTTATTTTACCCGAAAGGTCCAATGAATAATATTGGAAAAAAAAGAGATTTATTACAATTGCAAATTTTTCTATATTCAAGTTTAAAAACGCGATGAGCTGACAGAAAATTGAATTGTTTTTCTGAATTATGAAGTTGATCAATTATGAATAAATTTAAGGGAAAATAGATAATGTAATCGTAATCAACAACCTTATCAAAAAAGGTGTATTGCAAAAATCTTATCATGAGATTATAAAATAGATATACTTATTCTTTAAAACCACAATAAAGTATTTGTTTCACACAAAATAACAGTTAAACCACGGAATTTCAAAAACTCCGTGGTCAAACTCTTTAAAGAACCAACCTATCAAGTAGAGTAATTTCCAAGCTAGAATTTTAAAAAAACTCGATATTAAAACAGTTTAATATATTGAATCCTCACAATAAAAATGTACTAGATCATGTGACTTAACAATCTCATTTCCATTCCCCAATTACCGGGGAAAACCTTCAAATTATCTAAAAAGGTGTTTCGAAAATACTCTTCAAATAGCTTGGTTTCGTCCTTCGTACGATTCATGAAGATAGGGTATATAGATGTATGGTGTAGTGTGCAGCGTTCAAGTCTAAAACTTTGTTTTCCTTTTCAATCAAAGAAATTCTCCAATTGCAGATTTAAAAATGATTTCTTGTAATATAACTATTACTCAAGGCGATTTGATAACTCTTTAATTTATCCACATGCACCGCATAACCAAGTGTTTTTACTGTTACTATGGAAATACGTAAACATTTAACAGTCATTTAATTTAGGTAGGGTTAAATTTCAGCTCATCTCACTTGACATTAAGTTGAGGGATATCACAGCTTAAAGTATTACTCGTGTCTCGTGCTGCATCAAGCTGTACTTTAATAAAACATAGAGTTTTGCTTTCAAATGCGATTAGCTTAGTAGTTCTATATTTTCAAATGTGATAAGCTGACACGATTTTTTTAGTTTCTTTTTTTTTTTTTTTTTTTGTTAACTGCGCCAAGATCTTTTTTAATTTGTCGTCTCAAAAAAGTTTATATTTAAAACATGCTGTTAGAAAGTAAACCTACGAGAATGCATTAGGTTGATGCTACTTTTCATAAAAACCTTGTTTATTTAGAATATAGAGACAGAGAGTATAAAAAATTCTAATCAAAATAGTTTTTCGATAATTTTTTTTGGATCACTCAGTTATTAAATTCTAACATTAGCTAATATTTTTTATAAAACTAATTTAATTTACAATTTCCCCCGTAACGATGGGCACAGCGAAAACCCTTTTCCAATAGTTGTCCCTTTGTAATCTTTATTAGAAGGCTTAATTTATTCAACTTTTTTAGATATTGATAAATTAAATTATAAAACGAAAAAAACTCAGTTTCAAGTTTTACAGAGAGTATCCATGAATTTTTCGCCTGCAAAACACGATGATTTTGCTGTATCTTGTGACTTTCAAATTAAAAGTTTTTGATTTCGATTTCGTGCGATATTCTGATCCTGAGATATTATGTGAAACTATAAAGTACTTAAGTGTTATTTCGACCGTGTGAAGGAAATGTCTGACCAGCGACCTCCGACTATCCATTTATTACGAAAGTATATTTATCGAATATGGATGAAGCTTCTTGAAATCTAATTATCATGTTTATAATCCATAGTGTAGTGATTTGAAAAACCTCTCATGTTGTTCTTCTGAAGAAATTATTGTTAATTTTTGATTGAATATTTTCGACAAATGAATGTCTTTTTTTAACTAATTTTCTTATGAACTAAATGGTTTGATTACTTTAGTGGCAGATTGTGACAGTAATATCTGATAATGATAATAAGTAAGTCAATTAAATGATTTATAATATTTATAACATTTTCAAACAGAATGATAACTAATGTTTTCTAACAGTATTTACTTAAAGTCATAGACCAATTGAGACTAATTAAAATCTCATAGAAGATAACAATTATACGCTCATTTTGTAACCTGTATCTAAAGACGTGTTTTTACGACAGTGGAGATTCTGCCACATGTTAACCAACCACTGAAGAAGTGCTTTGTATAAACCGGTGCATGACATGAACCGGTCTATATATGGCATGAACCGGTCAAAACATAAAATGAACCGGTCGATACATGTCGTGAAGTTAATGAATTTGCGTCACTGGATGAACATATAATATAGGAAGACAGTGAGTTAAAACTGCATAATACATGTGCAAGCTTATATTAGATATAACAATAGCATAGTGGTTTTGCATCCTAATTAGTAGCTTTTTGCTATAAAAACATCTTGTCAAGTTTGACCACTTCGTAAATTAAAATTTAGCAACAACGTTTCAATTTCATTTTATTTTAGTCTTATTTTTGGCAGAATAATATATCAGATAATTACATTAAATCCACAAGTATACGAAAAATGAGAGATTAGATATCAGCTATTACATCACAATACTAGTGTTTTTTTTCCTTTTGTTAACAATATTCGTCTTATAAATTTTGTTCTCAGACACAAACCTTAATGTCTTCTTCTTTAATTTAAATTGACCGATTAATTTTTGGCTATTTTATCTTCAGATTTAGGATAATACTTTCCCCAAATTTAGGTTATTTTCGGACCAAAAACATGTAAATATAAACAGAACAATGTGTATAAATTAAGACGTGTGAGTTTCCCACCATGGTTTTAATATTTTATAATCAAAGTTAAAAAAGTGTGATATAAAAAAATTGATAATGGTATACTATTTTAAATTAAAAAAAGAAAAGATTTGATGAAGCAATTTTATGGGATAGAACATATTTTTTCCCCTTACGTCTAAATATATTTTATAGTTATTTAAGCATACAGTATATTCAAAATTAACCTGACTATAAAAACCAATCCATTCCCCGAATAGGATGTCAATATCTTATTACTTGCTGATTGTTATGATGAAACTTGCCCATGAAAATACTATATATTTTGTGGAAGGAAAGCTAACACTCGCAGACACGCTACAAAGACCTACAGGTGTGATTTGGTCCCACAACCATGCAATTCTAGTGCTATCTCTCTACCAATTGGGCTACCATTGGATGGTGTTCAAAGCCTCAATTTCATAATTTACCGAATTTTAAGCAGGGAAATTCTACGTCAGAGATGGATTTCTCTGCTTAAAAATAGGTACATGGTGATAATGAGGCTTTGAACACTGGTGTTGCACCATGTACTCGAATGTAGGTCCCTGTAGCATATATGTGAGTGTTAGCTTTCCTTCCACATTAATGTAGGAATAACCTTGTATCAATGTATATTTTCTTTTCGCAACCACCATTTTGAGTGCTTCCTAGAAATGTTGCAAAATCGGATGATAGGGAAAGAGGTGATAATTTACAGAATAATAACTCGTAGCATTGTTGCTTGGGTACGGGTATGCTAAGGGCAGAGGGGAATCAAGACAAGGTTATCGTTATATATGTATTTTTTTTCTTAAAATAAACTATATCATTTAAAATATATTTTTACAATTGCATATACAAATAAATAGAAGGATTTTATATATCATATCAAATCAAAGACCGTCGAGCGAGATAAAATATGTGCTATCATCTTGAAATGGAGGCTGTGAATATCATCTTGAAATGGAGGCTGTGTAAAAGCAAACATTATGACATAAACTTAAACAACTTTCGATTTTTTCGATCCTAAAAAAGACATCTGGTAGGCTGAAATAACATCATACAGACAAACTTAGTTCAGCAACTAATTGGAAATCATCGAACTGAAACGCCTCATATAACCACAAATAACACAGAATGGCCCTAAAATTATATGAACAGTTGTCTGAATATTCCATAACCATAAATAATATCTTAAGTTAAAATGAATACAATTCCCATCATGCATAGGTACAATGTCAATACAATTCCCATCATGCATACCTACAAAACCAATGCAACTCCCATCATGCATATGTACAATATGAGCGCAACCCCCAACATGCATACCTACAATGTCAATACAAATCCCGCCATGCATTCGTACAATTCTTCTGAAGAATACCACTTGAAATTGTTTTAGAGAGTATAATATAACTTAAATATATGTTGCGTCTTCATAGTTGTATTCATCAACATGTTTTAACGGCATGTTAACTCCACGTTGGTTTTATTCGTATTGATTGATGTCATGTTGGTTGACATGCTTTTTGTTTTATATATGCATTTAATACGCCGTTCTCGGGTAAAAGCAACCTAGCGGTTTTTCAATGGCAAGAAGCTAAATTAAGGGTACTACTTTCTCAAAAAAGATAACACTTAAACTATGATTTTTCAAAAATATCTACTGATATGGCCCCCTAGTATTGAAATGATTTGATAAATAGTCACGGAAATAGCATCAAATAAAACATGCAACACTTGGCAAAATGGCGGCTTTTAACCCCAGAACGGCATATTATCCTGCAATGAGTTGAATACTCAGTATAGTGCGCATTTCATTTCAAAGCTGTGTGTTTAACTATAGTTCGGTTACTATATACCGCATCTAATAATCATGATGCATAATGGGATGATAATGATTTATTCATGAAATGATCTTTAGCAAATTGCTTTCAAAATATTCTTTTATTGCATCAAGTGGAAGTTTAATAAATCGTTCGTCTACTACAGCGAAAGCTGATGGTTTTTATAATAGTTGACTTCTCCAATAGTTTCTATTCTTTGTTGAAATATCTTACTCATATTGCTATTTCTTTACTGTTACCATTATTGTAGTTATTAGTTACATGTATTGATATTTGCAGACTTCTTTCGCCATCTTTCCCATCCATTTACATATTTGCGCATATTTCGTCAAAGTTAACCGCACAGCTACATTGAAGTTTCTCGCTACGATAAAGTACTCATCGTAAACACGCCACCTGTTTCCTGAAAATACGCCTACTAATTCTTGCCGCCATTCGTGTTCAGTGTCATCATAAACCCATGAATACACCCCTGATCCTGATGAACCCGGTTTGGCATCACAATAATGATATAAAAACGTGGGATCATCTTCCACGACGTTACAAGATCTAGAAAAACAATTTTTTGTTGCAATACCTTTTTTTGTTGCAATGCCCCTCCCCAATTTTCTGTTGCAATACCCCTCCCCCATATCTTTTTACAATAAAACACCAAAAAGTTCCGATTCAGACGTGACAAAAATATACAAACGTTTCGTAACAACGGGAGCATTTGAATCATGCTTCTTAACAGAGTTATTTTGTCATGATAAATTAAGTGCAATACTTTACTATTTCGAAATTGTTTTATGCAATCATAAATTTATATAAAATTTCGTAAGAAAAAGAGTTGCAATAATTTAAACATATGATTTAATGATAAATCTGTGTGCCTAACGCAAGGTTGGCAAGGTTTAAATGACGAAAACAATCCCTAATGCATTTCATGCCGTATTATAGGTGCATATCATGCCGTTTTAAAGGTGCATCTCATGCCGTATTAAAGGTGCATCTCATCGTATTAAAGGTGCATATCATGCCGTATTAAAGGTGCATATCATGCCGTATTATAGGTGCATATCATGCCTTATTAAAGGTGCATATCATACCTTATTAAAGGTGCATCTCATTCCGTATTAAAGGTGCTTATCATACCGTATTAAAGTTGCTTATCATGCCGTATTAAAGTTGCATATCATGTCTTATTAACGGTGCTTATCATGTCTTATTAAAGGTGCATATCATGGCTTATTAAAGTTGAATCTCATGCTGTATTAAAGGTGCATATCATGCCTTATTAAAGATGCATATCATACCTTATTAAAGGTGCATCTCATTCCGTATTATAAGTGCATTTCATGCCGTATTAAAGGTGCATCTCATGCCGTATTAAAGGTGCATAATATGGCATATTAAAGGTGCATATCATGTCGCATTAAAGGTGCAAATCATGCCATATTAAAGGTGCATATCATGCCATATTAAAGGTGCTTATCACGGCATATCAAAGGTGCGTATCACGGCATTTAAAGGTGTGTATCATGATGTATTAAATGTGCATATCTTTTTATGGAAGATATAAGTGTAGATTAGTGCAAAAGATGCAGTCATTGTGCTTGTACCATATGTCTTCATATACATTGTATGCATATCATAAGGCTCCATTAAATTCATCACAGTCATCCGATATAAAACGTATTTTTTCATCAACAAGATTATTAGAATTGAATATTGACTCAGTGATTCAATAATCCCTTGCAGACATATATCTCCATGTGAAAGCATGCTTCATACAAAGTCCTTGATCATATAGAATTTCAACATCTAATAACCTAATAAC
>JAUELD010043336.1:0-11658 GCA_031471615.1 Aglantha digitale
TATAAAAATTATTCAAGTGGGGTAAGAATAAGAACTTTCCATAAAACTTACTCAAGTGAAGTAAAAATAAGAACTTTCCATAAAAATTATTCAAGTGAGTTAAGAATAAGAACTTTCCATAAAAATTATGGACACATCTCTTTTCTAGACTTAGGATCATGTAAGTGCATGCCAAAAAGAACAGAAAATTTAATGAACGACTCCAAGAGGAAACTGTTTTGCAAACAGACAAAGCTGAATTTATAATGCCCTTCCATCTATAAAGGAATGAGACAATTTTTGCTTTAATGTTTAGCATGTTTCAGAATCTGCTGTGCATTATAATGTGAAAATGTCAATCAAAACAAGGGACATGAACAAATTAAACCTTCAGCACAGATAACTTGTTTTTTCAGTGTAAATTATAAAACAAAGAAAACAATTCCATCAATGCGAATCTAATTTTTTTTTTGCCATTTGTGAAAGCTTTGTCCTTCATGCAGATTATAGTTATTTAAAGGGTTTAAAATTATGGTACCTTGCACATATGGACCTTCCTTCGGATGCTCTCGTACTTTTAATGTGTGAGACGGTTGCCCATTTTTAGGTTCATGAGCTCTAAGTAAATCCCTTACTTTCTCATTATATATTTCCAAATAGCTAAAAACAAAAAATTATTTTCATAAATGTATTTATTATTATTACATATTTATATAGATTTTTGAAGTATATCCTTAGTTGAATATTTTTCAACATTTTTAAATGTTAAATCAAAATACCTGACTTCAGTACGAAAAGATATACCATCATCTTCCTTTTCTCGAATTTGTTGAAATAAATTCTATTTAAAAATTTAAGAAAAAATAGATAGGAAATATCATTTTATCATTAATTCATGCTTTATTAGTGTAACGTCAAGTTAATGTCAGTGCAGGCTTAAAGAAAACAATGCATAAATATGTATTTTTTTCTATATATCTGTGCTTGAAGTTTTCATTTCAAACTATTTTGCAAACAGCAAATTTAGTGAACCTCAAAGTGAAATTCCTTTTTGGATGCCAGGAAGGACCTACCTTAGGTAGTTTAAAAGCTTCAACATAGAAACCATTGGATTGATTGAATTTATAAGGCACAGTTATATTAATAAATTAATAAAGTTAATATAAATCTAAATCTAATAAAAACAAACAACTACAAAGAAAGTTTAGCATCATATTAGCTTGGTATCCCTTTGATTTGTTTTTTTGGAAAATCTTTGAAAGACCATGGTCACAACTTCAATCTGGTCACCTACAATAGTCACCACTTAATATAAACACATTTTCACACACAGTTTTACCAATACACATCCATGTTGCGTTGATCGACATGAAATGTTATCTCCATCATATTTAGATAAAATATTAATTAAAGTTATATAATGTCCATATATATTTTTGATATAAAAGTAGTTGTTATTGTTACATCATTTATAATATACACAGTATAATATGATCTCCCTAATATTTAGTTACCATTCCATTACTTATTCATCATATATATTAATTTTTTTATTCAGATAGTTTATAAGTTTTACTCTTTAATTGATTGTGATTCTCACATTTTGACCGGGTAATGATATTGTCCTTATTAATCATCAGTTCCTTCTGTTTTACACGGCATTCACAATCTGTAGCTGCAAACAACAAGTTGGGTTTCCAAACAGGAACATTATTATCATGTTATTACATTTTTTTTTGTTTTGGGAGGGATTGGATCAATAACTATGACATCCAAAAGGGCTTCTTTCATTTAGCCTATTCAACTATGCAAAAAGAGCTCGTTGGGACTGCTATCTTATCGCAATTAGATTTCAGTAACAAGCTGTGTTCTCTCGCAGACCCTTGAGAAAGATGGAGAACGTGGCAAACTTAGTTATTTTATCCCCCAGTCAAGTTATTGGTTCAATATTACAGTACTGCAGTGGCCACTCTATTATAGTTTTTTATTAAAGTGTGTGTCATATATTTGGAGTTTATTAAGCATCTTTTGCATACTCACGCAAATGCATAGACAAGCTATACCAACATGTTTATTCTCCTTAAATGTCTTATTGTATACTTAGGGCATTCAGCTTAGCACTGGTCCTCTCCAGTCCCACACAATGATATACACGCAATCGTTATTTCGAGCCCTGAATTTTAGTCATTATTAATGTTTATAACTCATTATTCTTTTTAAGTGTAAAAACTTTATTTTGTCTTTATATATTAATGACTCACTTCTATTATTATTAAATAAAATCATGAAGGTACTAGAAAGAGGAAAGCAAGTGTCAATTTCTCATATGTTTGATTAAATAATAATTCTATAACAGCTTCAAGATAAACCAACTGGAAAAAATGTTTAATAAGAAAACTTTCAGAGCAAAATATGTTCTAGTACTGATTGCTGAATCAAGAATTCCTGAGATTCTGGAGCACCTACAATCTGGACACAAACATACATAGACATAAATACACCTACAATAAGAACACCTTGATCTTATCACCATGATAAAAAATAGAGAAAACAAAAAATAATTGCATAAGCTTACCTCACATATCCGTGGAATAAGTCCTTCATTATCCTAGAATTACAAAATTGTACCTGTACTGATGTAGTGTTCTAATGCCTATTTTATTTGTATTGAGAAGATCAAAACATAATGTCTTTGGGTATAAGTAAAAGATTTTTTAAGATGATTAACAATACATATCAGCACATAACATAAAGATTGTAAGTGAGTGAAAAAAATATAGAAGAAATTAATGAACTGATCCTTTTTCATAAAGGAGGTATATAGAAAAAAAAGTAGGATTCCATTGACAGATTATAGGTACCCTCAACGTTCAACAAGATGTTCTTTTAGATTAAAAATCTTGGTTTTAAATTTGCTAAGAGATTTTCTTTCTCAGTAGCATTTAAAGTATATACAACATTTATTTGAGGTAGTAAATCAAGATATAACAATGAAAGTTTTCAGAGAAAAATAAAATGTTCCCATTAAATTTGACCAAATTCGTATTCTGTGAAACTGCATTTACGTAAAAATTAAATTAAAAACAATTTCAAGATGAAAGATCTTTTAACTTGTTTTGTGTCCACTCTGCCTGCCATCTTACTTTGCTAATCTTCATAATTATTTTGTAGATTTTAAAACAAAAAATTATTTATTTCATGTTTTATATTTGTTATGTCAGAAATATAAGTTTACCTATATGTGCAATAGTTATAGTTTAATAATATTACTAAACTACATTTTTAAGTTATAACATATTAAACTATAACAGAAAACATAAATTACCAGTTGCCCCATCATAGTATGTGTTTTACCACTACCTATAACATATAAAAAATATAAGAGTAAATTATGATTCATGACATTATGATTTATGACATTATGATTCATGACATGATTTATGACATTATGATTTATGACATTATGATTCAATAAGTAGGGGTTATGGATAAATTTAGGTGAATATTATTTGAAAAAAACAATTATAAGCAACTTATTTAAGAGATTACGTACATATGTTAAGTACATAAACACTTCTGTCAATTTCAGTTAGGTATTCATGTCAGTACTGTCAGCACCTCTCTTGTACAAATGCACCCGTGAGATATAAGATAAAATATATTTGTAGAACATCAACAACAATATTAACAATACTTCTGATATTTAGAATGACAGACAAATAACTTAATATAGATTCAATAAAGGTTCATTGTCATGAAAAGTTGTTGAATACTAGAAGGTGTCTCTCATATAGAATAGCTGGCATGGGGAGAAACACCTTGGCTTGTAGTAGATAATACACATTATATTTTGAGATGCTTTAAAACTCAACATAACAGAAAAAAACACAATAATAAAAAGTTTTTTTATTCTAATATCATATGTATTAACACCAGAAAAATATGATAATGTTAACTTGCAACAAAGTTTTTGTCCATTTTTTAAATTTTTTTGTCAATGTACAGTCAAACCTGCCTTCACGGGCCACCTCTATAAGGAAACCTCAGCCATCTTCGATCCCGCCCAAATTAAATTACATATGTAAAAGACAGTATAAGACGGCCACCTGCCATAACGCAGCACATTATTTTATAGAACCGTCAGGAAATATACCCTGATAAGGCAACCAATATTTTCAACAACACCTTTTAATATGGTCAAAACAATTAAGAAAATTTTTATACAGTTAGTGTTTTGTATTGAATTGAAAAAAATGAATATTTACTTTAATATTATATTTTTTTTCTTTTGCAATCCGAAGATATTTACTCTCTATGTTTAATATTTTCAATTATGCACGTGTAAGGAAATAAAGATTTTGATTTCTTAAGAAAAAAAATTATATTTTCGTCATGATTAAACTTTGTTTGCATTGTTCTCTGATGTAGCTGTTTTAGTTTTAAACAAATAAGTTGTTAATTTCAAAACGAAATAACTTAGCCAATAAAACAATTAGAAAAACATCACATGGTTTATCATATGCCTTGTGTCTAGAATTTTTGTCTTTGTAAAACGTTTTTGCAATCAATTCAAAACATTGAAATTTGATGTTTGTTTAAAATTAACAAACTAATCTGTAGTTGGCCTTGGTTTACCTTTACCCTTACCTTTACCTTTTATATTTTATTTAAAACTTTCAATTATGTTTAAGTCAGTTTCTTTGTTTGCTCATATAAAACCAGGTATTTAAGATGTTAAAAACTAGCAAAATCTTTTGTTTAAGAAGTGATAAATAAAACAGCAGCTGTTTAATGAAACTAAAAAGTTTTTTAAAACAAAGGTTTTAAACAGGAAGTGACATACAAGAAAGAACAGTTTTTATATATTTCAAAAATTGTGAACAATAGTAATTAATCTTTTTGGTGCCCCGAAGGTGGCTGCCTTATACAGGTTTGACTGTATTTAATTAAAATAAAGAAACATTGATATAACTCAAATAAATAAATAAAAAAAAGCTTTATATATTGTCAGGAAAATATATTTTTAAAAAATACTCTTTAAGTATAGATTTTAGTTTATTTGGTTGGATACTGGGAACCGTTTTGTGTTTGATTTGTTTTTGAAGGTACTGAAAGCAAATAATTGCAGAATTTATAAATGCAAGTCTACCAAACTTTAAGTTTTCTATCTGTCAATAAAAACTGTGCCAGTACTAGAGTGTCTCAGAGAATATTCAAGAGTTTGTATAGCAAGAGAAAACCAGTCTCTGAAAATGTTAGGTAGATTTTCATTTAAGCAATTGTACATAAAAATACAGTTTTTAGAAGTATGCAAATTTCTTGGTAAGAATTTCATTAATCTGATTGGTTGTACCGAGGGTGATATTCTGTGCACATGATATACAACTATAACTTAAGTGTGAGTGGAAAATAGAATAATAAATATTTTTTAAGGTTTTTTCATCTGCATAGTGTCTAATTTTAGATATCATAGCATTGGTTCTATTACATTTGGCAGTTAGGTTACTCACTTGAAAGTTCCAAGAAAGACATTATTTAATTAGAATTCCAAGGTGTTTGCTAAAGTCTTTTACCATTTAATTTGATTGTAGGGTCAAAATCGAGCGATTCATTATATACACTTAAATATTATCATTTCTGTTTTAGTGATATTTAGCGATATACTGTATTATTAGCGTTGAACCAATTAGACAAGTTTTTTAGGTCAAAATTAACAAATCTATTTAAAGATTTTATTGATTGGTTGACATATAGGACGCTAGTATCATCAGAAAAATTGTGTATTTTACAAAACTTAATTGCTTTATTTAAATCATTTATGTATATCAAGTATAGTAGTGGACATAGAACATTGGACCTTGTGGTACGCCAATAATAATATCACTAATGAAAGAGTCACTACCATTTATGCAGAAAAAGTTTTTTGTTAGTTAGATATGACTTGAACCAATTTAGAACAGATCCCCTCATGCCATAATAGTCTAATTTCTTAAGGAGAACGTTAGTATCAACAGTATTGAAGGCTTTTTTTGTTCAACAAATATCCCACAGGCAAACATACTATTGTCAAGTGCTTGTCTAATGGTTTCAGTAAGATTAGGAAGTGCCTTTTAAAAATTCTACCAGTCTGTACTTATTAAAATTATCAAAACTTTTCCAGTTGCTATTCTTTTAGTGGATGGGGGTAATGAGTAAAAGTTTTTTACAAGAACAAAATGTGGAAGATGATATGATAGGCTGACTGTTAAGTTACCTACACGAATTTCAGTAATTCTGGTGCTAAAGTTTTTTTTTATCAATGAGTGTTTTAGAGTGATTAGTAATTTTACTGAGTTAATAATATGAGGTAGAAATTAATTACATAATAGGGAGTATGGAAATTCATTTGTTGATGAATGAGAATCATATTTTAGTATGTCAATATCAAAATCTCTGATGAAAAATATGGTTTTATTTACTTTCTAATCTTTTTCAAGTAATGAGTTTTAATAAAATTCATTTAAGTCTTGGATTGACATGACAGGATTTGGGAAAAGGCCACTCAAGGCAATAAAATCATCAAAACAACAATTTTAAAAAGTTTAAATACCTGTTTGGCCATAAGCAAATATGCATGCATTATATCCTTCGTCAGCAGATTTTACAACACCTGTTCCCAAATCATCATAAACCTTTGGTAAATTATATAGAGATATAGAAATGATTTAATTTTACAACACCTGGTAAAAGAATATGATAAGAAACAGATGTTGTGTAGAGTTGCTGCTTCTAATCATGATCAAACTCAAATAAAATACATTCTAGTAGTACATAGGTAAATTATTATTGCACATTTTAAATAAAATAAGAGTCCACACAAGAGAACACAAACCCTTTCTTATGGAAGACGCTTGACTGACACACACACTGACACTTCCCTATAAAGCTGACAACCTCCAAGGTTGTTCTCTAAGGATGCCACTTCCCTATGGCTGCAACTAACCTGAGGTTAACACTTCCTACAACTGTCATTAACCTAAAACTGACACTCCCATATGGCTGACACTTCCCTATGGAACTAAAAATTCCCTGATGCTAACACTTCCCTAAGTGTAAAATTCCCTAAGGCTATCTCATCCCTAAGACTGCATTTCTATATAGCTGACACATTATTTCCTTAGGACTTGTTCCAGTCTAAGGTTCTATATATGTTGGCTTTATGGTACATGTCAAAGTATAATTACCTTAGACTGTTTGACAAAATTACTTGACTTGTCATCGCATGACCAATAAGAATGATCGAAGAAAAAGTCTTTTACTATCTCTCTACCCAGTGATTCTTCTGCATCATTTGAATTATTTGCATAAGATTCCATCTAAAAAATAACTTAATGTAATGTACGACAAACATAAAGCAGGAATAAAATTAATGAATAAAATACACTAAATTAATAAATAAAAAAAATATGATGGATAAATACTTTAAGATTCATAATACTAGTTCTCTTCCCCTCCATTTCAATGATGCATTTAGAGTCCATGTTTAATTCCCTACAACAATATAATCAGAAAAATGGCTGAAATTAAAAAGACAGTATGTTTTTTAGGAGAGAGTAGTTTACTAATATGATTAAACACCGTTTAGCATATTAATCTACTACGCGTTTAATTTATGTAAGATCCTTAAACGGAGTTTTAATGCCATCGAGTTTAAATGTTGTTTCAAACATTAAGATTAAATGCATTTAAATGCTGTTTAAACGCTTAGTTAAAATAACGCGTTATTTTCAGAAAAAATTTTAAATGTTGAGAATTTAAATGTTTACTTAAATGAAAATTATTAAAATAAATAAATAATCTTTGATAAGTTTTTAATATATTTCTTTCAAAAATAAACTTATTTATGTCTGAAGTTTTTTTAAAACCATGCAGACATTCGAAAAAAGTCTTTGTAAATTTCAAGATAAGGAATTTTTGTGACAGACTACAATATATTTTGCAAATATTTAACTGTCTGCGACAAAGATAACAATAGAATGTTCTTTATCTTAAATGTAAACAAACTTGTTTTGCTTATTATTTTAAAAAGCCAGGTGTTTATTGCCAGCATGTGTCTGTGTCAGTTAAACAAAAATATTTTGAGCAGGCAACAAGTGCTAAGAACAATACCAAAAATATTCAAGGAAATTTTTTTTGATGAAGAAAGAAAAAAATCTATGAATCCATATCTAATTCTTACCTTTTATTAAGAGGTCGTACACGGACAGCTACTTTTATGGACGCCATCTCCTATCTGTTAGTACGTCGAAATGTCTAAGTTTCAATTACATCTCTATGCTATTTAGTTTAATATCATTAGTTTAGCAACACACTTTTTCATTAGGGGACCTCAAAATGTAAAAAAAACGTTAAAGGTCATTAGGGGACCTCAAAATAACAGATTAATTCTTTGAAAATTATTTTGTGACCTATTTATGTGTATTTAACTAGGTTTTAATTACCATTATAACAACAAAAAACATTAGGGCTGGCCCTAATGTTTTTTCATTATCATTAGAATGCTAATTCAACTTTTTATAATCATTAAATATAAAGGGTAATTTATCAATGTGTAATCTTTTAGTCAGTGCCACTTTTTAATTTGTGTGCAGTGATTGAGAACAAGCAATTTTTTTATTTTAAATTATTCCTAGGTGGGTCTACATGAAAAAAAAAATGGTGTCAATTTTTTAAAACAGAGCATGGTACCTGCGTGACGTCAAATATCTCAGGTCAGCCTTAAAAATAAATAAGAGTTAGGACTTCAGATATTGCTCATTTGAAAGATTTCATTGAGACAAACAATAAATATAAACACACTATGGCATAATAATAATAATTATTAAACACTTTAATTATTCTCAAAATAAAAATTTAATCAATTTTTAGTACTTCTTTCTTTAAAATACAATTTCATGCTCAGAGTTTAATAAAAAAAAATATAAACTCTATCTAATACGTTGTTATAGTTTCAATAATATTCAATCAAAGAAAAAGTTTTCTAATGGTAATTTTTAATGGTAGAGACTACTTTTTTTTAATATTTTTGGTTAATATAAAGATATTACTTGTATGTATTGACATACAATATGTTTATACCATTAAATTCAGTTAAAAGAAGAAATAGTTTTTGATGCAATTTAAATTTTAATTAATGTAAACAAAAGAAAAGTCCTTCTTTTCATTAACCACTAAAGGGATTGACAAATTAACATATTCATGCAAACTTGAAAAAGTTTTGGGAAGTGATAGAAACATGTAGCAAAAGCAGTTCTTCCACAGAAAATAGCAGATATATTAGATGAACTGATACATCATCACATAATTGAGCATTACCAAACTTCTATACAAGATCGTGTCCGAGGTGAGCAATCAATATAGGTAGCTATGAAAAAGTGACATTTGAAAACTTGCAAAAGAGAGAAGATTATCGAGCTAAAAGGAGAAAACAACACATTATTATTGCTGCTAGAAAGCAACCAGGAATTGATTTGGAACAATGCATGAGAGAATGCGAGTTTTCAGTCATTCCCTGATCACTTTTTCAGTTTAATGGTCAGCCTCTCCACTGCAATGACAAACGTAAGCTCCTACATTTAATTGAAGAAATGGCAAATATTGATAATACCCAAGTGATTCAACTTACGCTAAGTTGTAAATCAAATCAAAAAAGATAATAGTGTTAAAACATGGTAAGTCAGTAAAAATTAATATTCTTATAATATAGAAAAAGCTTGTAAAATAACTTTAATAACTAAGTTTTCTTTCAGTTCTGATTTGATATTGTATACAATATCAAATATACAACATCAAGATTATTTTCATTAAATTCTATCTGTATAGGACAGATTTGTTAGTCAAATTTGTTCATTGATTGGAGGATTTGGATAAGTACATCTGATCTTTTACTGTAATTGCAAAAACTCCTTGAAGTCAAGAATGCAAAATCACAGAAGATACAGACTAGTGTAACATTACATTAAAACAACTACTTTCTCATATTGAAACAAAGCAAGATCCCATATTTTTTGCGAAGATGTTAAAAGAGTTTTTCATAGAAACTTTATTGAGTAAAAGCAACATTCCTGGACACCCTCCTCATCCTTCAAGCCATCTATGTTCACAGCTTGATCCACTTACAGAGTGTGTTGTTTACTTAGACATGTTTTGTTTAACGATCAACTGGTCGATTCAATGGTAAATCAAAATCAAGCTGTTTCTCAGTATTCCTTAAATCAAATCAAAAGGTTTTGGATACTTTTGCAACTTTGGGAATTGGTAACGAAACTTGAAAATATTTCCGTAATTATGTTTTTGGCATTAATTTTAAGCAATTAAAAGAATAAATAGAATCATTAAGGTTTAAAACTGGCAATGTGATTCCTTCTTATAAAAAATTGTTGAGACAATCGGGTCATTAGAAAGTTTTATTGAATTCTGCACTCCAAGAAAAACAATATGCCTTACAAAAGCATATCAGTATTGTGTGTTGCTACCTTTTCTCACGATTCCAACATGAAGGAGATAAACTTCGGCCTACTTTTGGTGCATTAAATTTTGAGCTCACTATGTTACATTGGTACTGCATAGATCAAAACCAGCAAAGAAGTTTTTACCACAAGTTACTAACTATGGTTGTGAAATAGTAGACACTGATTATAAACTTGTTCTGACTATAACAGAAAATCTACCAGTGCCTCTTGCATTGATTTAGGTATCTTGTTCTTGCAACTTGGCTTGACTACCAAATCAGTGTCGTAAAAATAATCTATTTTAGGTGTAAATGCGTTAATCGTGAAGAAAATGGCTGTTGAGAGAAGGCAATGGTCGATTATAATGACAATAATTATGAAGGTGACTAGTGTTAAACTTTGAATATGATTTTATTTGATTACAATATATTTAGTTGGTAATTAAAAATATATTTCTGTGTAATAATTAGTGGATAAAGTTATTTTTCACTGCCATTTGTTAAAAACATGGGACTAATAGTCTTAAAAACATATCTAAATAAACGTTTTCTTCAGTTTAACTTTATTCAAATTATGATTAAACAAACCTTGTAAAGATAATAAAAACATTTATGTAATTATTTTGTAAAATCCTAAAAAATCAATAAACACCTCCCGTGTTGTAAAAAATTAAACCCTCCACATCTTTAAAACAATGAATTTTGGTGTCATAGTATTTTCATATTTATTGTTTGTCTCAATATCTTTCGAATGAGCTATAGTCTCAACTCTAACTCTTATTTATTTTTTAGGCTGACCAGAGATATTTGACGTCACACAGGTGCCACACCCTGTTTTTAAAAAATTGACACCATGTTTTTTTTCATGCTGATCCACCTAGAAATCATTTAAAATAAAAAAATTGCTTGTACCCTATTGTTGCACACAAAGGTATAGTTGCCCTGACTATTTACTTAAACACAAACAAGAAATACTAATGTGAGTATGTCAAAACCCAGTTCTTCTTTACATGCAAAAAACCACATACAGTACATCAAACTGTGTAAATCGTAAGGCATATTTACAGAAAATCAAGTAGCTACAGTATATATAAAACTGATAGCTCTTGAAATTATATAAAATAGAAGCATATATAACAAATTATAGAGTAAATCTTAAAACTATACAAACTAAAAAAGTCCAATAAAAA
>JAUELD010043357.1:0-11645 GCA_031471615.1 Aglantha digitale
TGTAATGTTGTCCTCTTCCCGTTTTGTCCTTTGTTTGATTTGGAGTTTGTATTTTTGCAAATTTGTCCTCTTGCAGCTTTGTCCTTTGTTTGATTTGAATTTTGTCCTTCTGTAAATTTGTCCTCTTGCCATTTTGTTCTTTGTCTATTGTTTTGTCCTTTGTGAACATATTTTTGATTTTGGCCCTTTTGGCCGCCCATAGATACGAGGTTCCTGTACACGTATACTACATGTACATGGCACGGTACAGAAGCAATGTGTGCATCATGTGTGCGCATGGTGTGTGGAACCGACCGTGGGTAGCGATCGCCCTGTCAGTACAATGCGCGGAGGCTGAAACAGCACATGCTCATCCTTGTATTCAAGGCTAGTGTTACTGAGTTCCTCATGCTCTTGTTTGAAACGAACCTGTTTCTAGAATATTCATTGCAACTTTGAGATTC
The DNA here is from genome assembly GCA_031471615.1 of Aglantha digitale. Classification (NCBI taxonomy): domain Eukaryota; kingdom Metazoa; phylum Cnidaria; class Hydrozoa; order Trachymedusae; family Rhopalonematidae; genus Aglantha; species Aglantha digitale. The sequence continues at coordinate 444 of JAUELD010043357.1, forward strand.
TCAAGCAACAACAACTTATCCCTTGATATGTCTTTCTGTGCAGGTAATGAGTGCAGCTCCAGCCATTACTGCGTCGCCGGCAGCAGCTCCGAGGAGGATTGCCCCCCAGGCACCTACCTGCCTTCCCGGAGGGCGAAGAACATCACTTACTGCTTGGAGTGCGTCGGGGGACAGTACTGTGGGGCTAGTGGACTGGCTTATCCTGAAGGGAACTGCTCACGAGGTAGGTCGATGATGGAGGAACGATCATTTAACTCTCCTGGTCTTCTACACCTTGCAACCCTTCATAAAGTTAGCACCCGTCTGCATCTGTTGAATACTGCAACAATCTCGAACTAGCTCACTGGACATAAACATTGCAGGCTCGAGTTAAGGCCAGTTCATACTTATCGTGTATTAAGCGAATGCCGAACGTATTTGACTTCGGCAAATGTTGGCAGCGAGGGCTTTGTGAAGTTAAAATGTGTTCATCATTTGTTATTTCTTTTGCAACGTAAAAACGGCAAGTGACATCACAAATTCGCGTTCGCTTTTGCTATTGCAGGCAGAAGACTCAAGTCGACTCAACTCAACTCGAGTGAAGACTGATAGCACTTAAGTGCCAGAAATAAAAAGAAAACCTTCCCAAAAATATTTGCCATGATTTAAGGTGCAAAGTGTTTTCACAACTGGATGTAAATTAAGATTTTTACGACTTGATCAAGGATGTGAATTTAAAGCATTTGGATGTGAATTTGATAAATCCTGCTAATGGCCGTGTCCGTTTTGAATGCAAAATCACACCATGTCCTTTCCTAGTGTAATAGTTTCTGTTTTAAACCCAATAGGTTTCTACTGCCCCGGCGGTCAGATTGTGCGTGAGCCCTTAGGCTACCCTTGCCCTCCAGGCTACTACTGCATGGAAGGTGTGGATGACAAAGTGCCCTGCCCGGCAGGAACGTACCAGGATGAGCCGGAAGAGTGGACCTGCAAGACTTGCCCTGAAGGGTTCTACTGTGATGACACTGACAGGCCTATAGTAAACTACACGGCCTACATATGCCCTGAAGGTATGTAGAAAAACTGAACCTGTTATAGACATACATGTAGTTGTTTTTCTTGATCCAGATGTTTTCCTAGTACCGTATTAATACCTTCCCGATTTTGATTTAAAAAACAAATCACCGCAAATACACGAAATTTTGATGTGAAATTGTAGCAAGATGGACATTTTAAGGAATATAAATAATCAAAATCTAAAAAGCTCACAATACACCCCGAGGCCAATTTAGCCCTTTCTGCCCAGATCTGTCTGATTTTAGCTCGCCTGAGCGAAGTTTAGAGACTATGCACTCACTATTTATGTACGATGTTCGTTCGTATGTATACATCAATTTGGTTAAAGTTTTGAAAAAATTGGTCGTATATATTGAAATCTAATTCCAATCAAATTTGGGTCATGGATGCAATATCATGGTTGTGGTAAAGGTCAAGTACTGAGGTCAAAGTTCAAGTTCTAAAATCGGCTTGAATTGCAAAACTTGTCTCATTTTTACTGAAGCAAATGGTCATTTGAGGTCAAGTTGTAAAAAAGGGTTGTAAATGTAATTGTAAAATTGGCCTCGTTTGCAATCAAATCATAGATGCAATATAGAAACTTGCATGTGATGGTAATATACTTTGGTAAAATGTCATTTGAGGTCAAGTTTTAAAATAGGGTAATCGTGAAAGTAGGCGAGACTCGTGGTAAGAGAACCATTCTTGTGGACTGAACATGTGAATTAATACTTTGGTCATATTATATTACTGCTGTTTTTATTAATCCATGTAATTATTAAACCAGGTCACTACTGCCCCAACGGAACCCACGCCGCCACTGAGTACCCCTGCCCTATTGGTACTTTCAACAACGCCACGGGCCTGGCTAGCTGGGAGCAGTGCCACTGCGGCCAGCCTGGACTGACTTACCCCAACATCTGCTGTTCGGCGGGCTACTTCTGTCGGATTAGGGCCGAGAGGGCCGCGCCTGACCAAGGTTCAGATGCCGGGATGTGCACGGCCGGTTACTACTGCCCTGGGGCACGACGGAACCCGTGGCGTGTCCCCGGGGGACGATTAGTAATGAGGAAGTGCTGATAAACATGACGGAGTGTGAACCGTGTCTGGCAGGTAAGTTTTTTTTTGAAAATACAAAAATTGCCATAGTATGAAGCCATTATAGCCATTGTATCTGCAATCCTAGAGATAGAGAAACTAATTTGCTGGAGTGCGACAAAAACCTTTAGATTTATTTACAAAAACTGAAATTACAGACATAAGATATCTTATAGAAATGGGAGAGCAATTTTTGTGAATTAGTATCAAAGGAATCCTTAATATTTTGATAGTTTTCAACACACGCTAATTGCCCGAAACCTTTTTACGTTGTTACTTTTTACGTTGAACATTCGAGCATGTAACATGTGCACGCTAGCTCCCACTTCATTCAATATATTTCTTGTTGTCTATCTAGCAGTGGGAACTAGTTGACGATTGCATGCAAACTAGCGTTATCGAATTAGAAAACAGAGTCAGGTGGGAATTTCATCGGGGGGGGGCGAAATTTGTATTAAAAATACACTTTTTTATTTAAAAAAAGACGCGGATGGTAATGAAAACCTAAACATAAATTATTGGCCTTATCAGCACCACTTTATAATTATTTCCTTTATAATTATTTCCTTTGATATCCACTGAACAGGCCAGTACTGTGATGAAGATGCCCTCCTTGCCCCTGCCGGCTACTGCCTCTCGGGCTTTTACTGCGGGCATGGCTCGGACTACCGTCAGCAACACGTCTGCCCAGCCGGCCGGTACTGCGGCAACGGCACGTCGGTGCCTGAGAGGTGCCCCAGTGGAACCTACTCCAACGACACCGAACTGAGCAACGTTTGGGAGTGCCGGAACTGCATGGCCGGATGGTACTGCCGACAGGTCGGGCTGACTTTGCAGGAAGGACTGTGCATGGAAGGCTACTACTGCCCTGAAGGTAAGCAGGATTAAAACAAAAAGAATTGTGTGTGTGACCAGACACCTCGTGACTCAAATCTGAGTACTTCCTGTTTACGGTTGGTTTGAATGGATCATCAGTTGTCTTAGAACAAGATGTCTTGCTGCATCCCTTCGGAATTCCTTACCTGGTGCTTGTTTCCCACAACCTATGATCTGCCGCACTTTAAGAAGAATGTTAATTTCAACCTTTAGTTTTCCTAAGTATCTTTTCTTCTTTTAATTTCTCTTGTAGTTCTGTACCTAAAGTAGATTCTACGAGGATTGTTGATAAGTTCGTTGCCAGAAGGAGTCAGTTTTTGAAAATGAAACACATTTATTTTTCAACAGAGTCCCCTCTTACATTAACACACGTAGTCCATCAGTCATGGAGCATGTAATTACCTTCAGTGTAGAAGGCATTGTCTTAGGCCCTCAGAAGGAGATCCACAGAATTAATTACGTCATCATCTGAGGCAAAGTGGTGACCACCAAGCTCTTTCTACTTCGGGAAGAGGTAGTAGTCAGAGGGGTGCCAAATCAGGAGAATAGGGCGGGTGTTGGACCAGTTCAAATCACAGAAATGCCAACCCTCCCGATTTCACCAGAAGGCTCCCGGAAAATCATCTAAACTCCCGACCTTACGGGCACATAAGATATCCTCCCGGATTTGCAATATTAATGCGCCTTTTTTTTTTGTATCAGCATTTTGTTTGCTTTCTGCGCACGCGCTGCCGTTCAATGCATTACAGCATGCACAGTTACCATACCAAGCATGCCGGTGCGGCCTGATGGAGCACTCGGTACACGGCTAGCTGCAACGCGCCTGCATATACTTCTGTAGTAAGCCATTAACGTATGCATGGTGCACAGTGATTACAATGAATGTACATGTACATGTGTACATTACATGTGGTACACGCAAGTCACAAGACCGGCGGAAACACAGTTTCGCGACTTGACTTTACGTGAAAATCGGACTTCTTTTCCCTTTTGGTTAATCTCTCTCATGTGATCAGTTGCTGTCGTAATTATCATACGTACGCATGCGCAATACTACCAATGAGCCTAAATGAAAAAGCAACCAAGCAACTCTGTTCAACGTTCAACATGACGGAGACTATTGTAAAAAGCAAATAAAACGACCTAAAAATGTACTTTACAAATCCTCCCTGACAACAGAATTCAAAAGTTGGCATCTCTAAAATCCACATTTCTGGTTGGCAGCCATGGCCACTGTGGTCATGTGGGCTGGAGCATTGTCCTGGCAGAAGAGCACCCCTCTTGTCAGTTTCCCACTTCAAATCTTTATGATATTCAGGAGATCTGCATAGTATTCCCTGTTGATATTGTGGCCCTTTTCAAACCTTCTGTGTAATCACTTAATGTAAAGTTGAACTGCACACAAATTCCGTGAAAAATGTATAGTTCATATTATTCTACCATAAGCTACAAACTTATCTTGTACAAATTGATTTGGACAAATGTGACCAGCTCTACAAAAAAAGTGTATTATGTCGCAACAAAAATTGGGTTATATACATGGTTGAAAAACCCACAATGTAAGCTTTCATTTGGTATATAATAGAGCTCTATAGCCGCTTTTATTTAAAAAATATGACGTGTTTACATATTTATTACTTCCTTGGAGTTCAAATTACACAACTTAGAAAACGGGCTTTGAAATAGCCGGCTCTGTTGTACTACAACAGAACGATGTACACAAAATGGTATTTGTTCCCACTTTAATCATCAAAATCAACATTTCTTTGAATGAAACCTGAAACTGTAGGTATTGAAGATGTCATTCATGACAACAAATCACTTTTGTATGAAATGTTTACCCTCTCAACATTGAGCGGGCCATTACATGATAGTGCACAGCGCGACTTAATACACCTTTTTGTAGAACCGGTCACAAATATGCATAAAAAAGCAGTATGTGAAGTAATGAAAACCATGTGCAGGACCAGATTCCTCGTCACTGAATACAGATACTTCTTTTTGTACAGTTATTTGTTGGTTGTGATCCATTGCAATTATCTTCACTTCAATACTAAACTGTAATGCCACAAATTTCTACAATTGATACAATAGGTTCTGACAGGCCCAACCCCGTCGAGTGTCCCATAGGACTGCACTGCCCAGCGGGCTCCCCGGATCCCAAGGCCTGCCTGGCCGGTTACTACACGGACCGAACCACGCAGTATGAATGCAAGATATGCCCCAGAGGGTGAGCGTCATCATCTGTTGTTTTGTCAATTATTGCTTTCAGGTTGTGGCCAATTTGGCTGATTAACGATAAAACAACCAAATTACTATGAAATCCCCCTGCTTGACTATAAGTAAATAACAGTCTCAAACATCCTGTGAAATCGCGGCACCTGGTGTGCTGTCATTCTCAAGGAAAGTGAAATGTTTGTATTGTATAGGTGATTCGCAGATATATATAGCCATCCAAAGTCAAAATATGGAGGGGTGGTCAATTTTAAGATTTTGCGCAATTTGGAAAACCTAAAGTCCTCCTCTACATATTTCCATTTTTTAGGTGCGATAATCGGGAATCTCTTAAATTACACTATTTTGCATAGTGTTTGCGCAGTTTAAGTGTTTGGATTAAAGTCCGTTATTGGTCTAATTAACGCGGTAATCAAATTAGGTCCTCGTAACTATTTCACAGTCTCGAAATTTGGATATTTTGTTGTTTATGCAATAGTTTCGTATGTGTGGAAATCTTCAAAAAAAAATAAATGATTAGAACAGAGCTGTTGCTATGCTCAACCAAACCTTACTTGTCCTGTTTTACAATCTTTTGCGTGTTTTGTGGACATTTAATCTAAAACAATTTCTGCTTATTAGATTCTTATTTAACTTTTTTTTTGTTTTAATTTTTCAAGAAGGACCTTTTAGAAGTATGATAAAGAACTGTTCCATTATTTTTTCAATTTTGGTTTCTATCCAAATCATCATTTAAATTGTTTTTCTTTCATTTTTCTGATATTGTCGTACAACAGTTTCTACTGCCTGCCAGAGAATGAAACAGTCGGGAACCCAGACCTACAGCCAGGCATCACTGACTGCCCTGCTGGTTACTTCTGCACCAATGGCACCGGTCTAGATTGGAGTACCTTCCCAGCCGGTACATACAGTAACCAGACCAACTTGTACAATGTAACCGTGACTAACATGTCTGTCTAATGTCACCCCTGTTAATCCAGTTGAAATATTTTTAGTATTCCTACTTTTTCTACTTTTTCTATCTGGCTCCTATTTTTCTCCTATTTTTCGTACTATGTGACCGGTCACTCTCCCCATTATCCACACTTAAAGGTATAATACACCATTGGTAACTGCTTGAATTATCAGGAATGGGTGGATTTGGGGGAGTTGGTTGTATTTTATAGTAAATAGTATAGTTTTTTTTATAGTATAGTTTAATCGACCTGTCTGAAGTTCTACAATCATGGATGCTGAGAAAAGAGCAAGGAAAATGGCGTTCGTTTTCAACCGGCGTTGGGCAGTTGTTCTTTTTGTTCTTGTTCTTGTAATCCTGCCAGTGGTCTCGGTAACTTGAAATAATCCGGCGCGAATTGGTTAAACATGCACATTTTATCTAATATCCACATTTTATAGAGTCTGACATTCACGCTTACACAGGATCATACTGATCGTTATCTGGATTGTTAAGGCTAAAACAAACGGCCCTAATATATGATTGTATAACTTGTCTCATTTGAAAACTTGAAGTCCAATTGCAATCAAACTTGGGTCATAGATGCAATATGGAAACAGCCATGTGGGGGTCACGTGCTGAGTGAAAAAGGTCATTGAGGTCAAGTTGTAAAATAGAGATATCGCGAAAATCATGGTTCGAGAACCGCCTTGTCTCTTTTTAGTAACCAATATCAGGCATGAGAATTCCCCGCCGTTCCGCGGTTTCCCGCTTTTTGGAGGCCAAAATATGTCCTCTCCGAGTTCAATGTGAATCCGGTTTAAAATTGGGGGGGTAGAGTTGGTCTAGGGTGATTTTTTTTAAAGGGAAATTGTGGAAATATCATTGCTGCAATGCCCCGAGATCGGCACTTTTAAATGCGCACGCGATTTCACGCAACGATTAGCACACAGCCTGCGGTTAACGTACATGTACATAATGATGATTTAGCACTCAGCAGCGCTGCATGACATGTACAATAGCAATAAAAAGCTGTCCTGTGGACGTTTTCTAAACGTTTTTTTCGTCTACGTTCCGGCTTCATGCAATTCACCATCCGAACTACACAGTGCGGAGCATTCAAAACGACTAGAAAAAAGACTAGGGGGTGTCGCAATTGAGCAATTAAGAAAAACCCTCTCTGGGTGCGATCGCTCCATGTGTATGATACTGCAGTGATACATGTATCGGCAAAGTAAACCTCATGCGATATTGTGACGATCCCCTACAAATATACAGCGTTTGGAAATGCTGTTGCTGATTGAGCAGCCATCGTGTTAACGCTTATTTGTGTACGTGAAAGAAAAACAGTTATAGTAAAATTATCGTGAAATATCGGAGGCATCCGACTTCAAAATGCCGAGATTTTTGGATAGAAATGAAGAATACTTCATACGGGAGTCGGATAAAGGTGTCAAAGAAAAACGGAAGTGGTCTTGGTTAGAGGCCGATGTGTATATTAAACTGCCTGGTAAAAGTGGTATTGCCAATAAAGTAAAGTGCAATCTCGGCGAGTTCGCCAAAAAGGTAGATATACCAGGGAAGTCGATGTGCACGCTTTGCAATAAACTGATCATGTTACCACAGCGGAACATGTAAATCTAGTGAATATAAGGACAAATTATGTCATTTTGATACAGTTTGTATTTTAGTACTTGAGTCTGAGGTGAATCAGAATGATATTGGTTTTTGTTATAGTCCGTGGGCCAGAGGGGGCTACCGTGCACCCCCCCTATGATCCTACTTCTTGGGTGTCATCTTGTTCATTGGGATCCATAATATCAGAAAAAAGATGTTCCCAAGAAAAAAACTCATTTGGACACTGTTTATTTGCTCCTTATTTGAAGATATGTAAAAATTTCAGTTTTTCGTGTTTTGAACACTTTCTTAGGGTTCGTGAATTATGTGCTTACATTTTACCCTGTTTCTCAGCAGATATAACTCTAATCTCCACCAAATCAATACACAATCTTCATAAATCATACAACAATGGGTAGACAAAATTATTTTAATATGTTTTATTGTCTTCTATTATTAATGACGTCATAAATTTGCATATAATTAAATATGCAAATTTTCATCTCAAAATCTGTCAAAATCACCTGGAAGTTGTATTTTGTCTGCTATAATCATGAAATAAGTTTGCTAACCCCCTAATTTCGTGTAAAATTATTCATTGATATGTTATCTGATGTTTCCTGCAAAAAAATAGTATCAGTCAACTCGTAATTAACCCCCTCCCCCGCATTACGGTTACTACATTCTGTATATTTAATGCACATTCAATCAAAGTTCCTGTTTATAAGAACAAAAGCTCGACAAGCAGTATTTTAATGACTGTTAGGGCTAGCCTGTTAACATCAAATTAAATCAAATCAAATTCCAGTTCTCCTGAGAATACACATAACATATGCACACTATTTGAAATGCAATGTACTTTCTTTTCCCTTTATGATATCATGAAGGGAAGTACTCTGTACATCTTTGTTATTGTGAAGTAAAATGATATCTAAAATGACAGTGATCTTCTTTCACTGTCCGTAGGATGATTTCTATTCCTATTATGTTTATAAATTCAATACAGTATATTACCGCATACAATATGGTTTTTTGATAGTTATAAACATGTATCAGTCTGAAAGGGGGGCTCAGACCAAGCCAACTTATTCAACTGTTGGTCATTAATCGCATTATATGCTATAACACAGGGTTGATGATTATACAAACAAATGAATGAACGTATACGGGGTGCAGTTTCATGAATTTCAACTGACATGACACACTGAGCAAAACCAATCAGTGAATGAATCTGATTATAATCATGGTATATAACAAAGACTGATATTTAAATGTTTAACAACACCTTAAATGCACTACGTTTCTATATTTCTATTCATACTTTTTCAGAAACACAGGTACATTTTTTCACTAGCACAAAATATTATGTAACTGCAACAGTGACAGAATGTTTTCCTCAAGTCCTTCATTCAAGGATAAACACATAAATGGCTTATCAAACTCAAATTTAAGGATGACATAATGAGTATTGTTGAAACTTTGCATTCTTTGAAAATACATTTTAACGATGTGACCACTTTGGTGTCGACAATCTTTCTAGTTAATCTTATGCAGTTATCTGTTTATCGTACATAATGTACATTTATTATTTCAAGACGGAAGAATCAAGGGAAAGAAAATTAGATATCACAAGAAATCATTACTGAAATTCCTTATACAGCATTGAGTGTCCTTCAGTTATAAGTGATGAACCAGATTTATATTGCTAATATTTACTTAAAATTTGATGGTTTGTCATTTTCTATGGGGCATGTTATTAACATTAATTATCACAAAAGCAAAACATGTCATACTGTACTACTGAAACAAATAATGAAGCCTTTTCAGACTTCATCTTCGCTATCTGCGTCTTGGTCCGAGTCATAGTACTGGACATCATGATCTGAATCGTAGTCGTCATCACTTGAGTCATCGTCTCCCATACAGTCAAGAACATCTACCAACCTTGGGGGCAGAATGTCTCTCGTTGACCATAGTGGTTCTAATTTGTCTAAATTCTTTGTCCAACCATGACCATCTGTTGGTGGTGGAACGATGGGTTTAGGCTCATGAGCCCTCTTCCATATCGCCACCTGGTAGTTCACTCTCCTGATGTGTTGTTGAAGACTGTCCTTGCATGGAGGAAATAAAGACAAGTCTACGTGGACCGACTTGCTGATTTTCTCTCCATCACTTTTACACTTTTTCTTCATCAGAGCAAATCTAGCCTCATCTACATCAGTAAACCTTGGTTTCCCATACAGGGCACATGTAAATTCCTCCAGGTTGGACATCAACTCCTCTGGTACAGTCCACGAATCACCAAGTCCTGCAAGAGGTTTGACAAATTTGTTGCGTTGCTGCAACAGTTTGATAGGCTTGACTTTGCCAATTCCTTTAAAGGCACTTGTGGAGTCACAGCCTGAGAAAGCATGTAGTCCAAGGAGTGCTGTGCAATATTCAGGGGAGGACTGCTTGGCAAAATGAGTGACATCAATGAGCCGCTGCTTGCTTCCTCTCTCTGTGTGGAAGAGTAATGTGATGTCTGGAGTGAGATGCGCGTAATGAAGCAATATGAAAAATATATCGGTGTCTGGGCTTTTGATCTGCACATGATCATAGCCTTGCTCCTTATCGTATTGGCAGTAGAGGATCACGCGTGAATCTGTTACTTCTTGGGTTGAGTTGAAAGATGGAATCTCAGAACGCAGTGTCTCTCTCCCATTCTGAGAAGTGAGCAGTTGGGCTTCTCCTTTGATGAATATCATCTTTTTCCCATACAGCCTCTTAGCCATGTCATGCTCACTCCAGACATCCAGAATAACTTGAATAAGTTGTTTCTTATTCTCATCATTCGTTAGGAACTGCTTCCAGTCAGGTGGTCTTTTGGTTTTGCCTCCTGTAATCATCCTCTTCTCTGCACACCCACGCCGTGTCCGGCAAGGGCTTCTGCGGTTGAGGGCCAGGGAATATCTTTAGACTCTTCAAATGCACACAACTTGATCTACGAGAAATCATGAAATATTCTTTGATCCTGTTCCCTACTCAATTGGAACATCAGACAACTTCTTTGCTAAGACAGATAAAGCTAAGGGCCTACACTGTATCTTCTGAAGGATGTAGAGAACTCGCAACCTCCACCCACTGACAAGACCTTGGTAGTGGAAGATGGTAATGCTGTTTTCTACTACCTAAAAGAGATGCCTGCAAACTTCCACGATATTTGCATCAAAATTCACAATGTAGTGTCATCCAAATGCGATGTCATCTTCAGCACAGACATGTACAAGCCAGACTCTGTGAAGTCAAGTGAACGGACGGACACGGCGTGGGTGTACAGAGAAGAGGATAATTACAGGAGGCAAAACCAACAGACCACCTGACTGGAAGCAGTTCCTAACGAATGATGAGAATAAGAAACAACTTAT
>JAUELD010043368.1:0-11644 GCA_031471615.1 Aglantha digitale
GTTTAACAACGAGCCATGATTTTTCTGGATTAGGATAGTATCCGATTTTTGGACCGTAGTTAGTTATGCTTTGCCACCAGGTAAGTAAGTTTTTAAGTTTACCCGAGCCTGCAAGATCGTCGGCAAACGCAACGTGTTTGTTGTTTGGTTCGTCTTTCTTCATAAACGTCATCAAAGGAGTTATACCAACAGCGTAAACAGGCATTGCTAAAGGATCACCTTGAGTCTGCTCAAATTTTGCGGATAAAATCATCTTGGGATGTCAAGTGACCACCTCGATTCCATGAAAATCATTATAAAGAAATACAAGGTCATAAGATAACAAGAAACTTCATAGAAAAGTAAGATCTTTGTTCCAGCTTATTTTGTTTGTTTATTTTTTAATTTTTGCGACGAACCGTGGAATGGGAAGATATCGGGGGGGGGGGGGGGGGGTTCGGATTAGTATTTAATCAATTGGAGTAGTCGTAGGAAGTGACACGGTTTATATCTCTCAGAAATTTGACGAACTGACATTAGTTTACATATAAGTCTCTAGTACCGTATTTTGGGTTGCCGAATACTTTCTTACGAGTATCTCAATGAATTTTCTGCTTCTAGGTTTTTCCTGTAAAAGCTGTATTCTAGCCCTGAATCAGGAAGTTAAATTGTTGTTTTCCACCGAGAATGAAAATTCATGGGAAATTAAGCGGTACAAAATTTTTCCGATACTGGAAAAGGTATTAAAGTATTATGACAAATACACATTCATGTATAGTTGAGCTGGGGATATATCGGGGGAGCTGAGGGAGATGCGGCGTACCCCTACTGGTCCTGTTTTTTTTGCTTTTAAGTGGGCCCTGTGCGTCGTATTTTGGATTTTTTCCAGCTTTACAACCTTATGAAGAAAAAATTGTCGACTTAAGATTACACCTATGTCTGTGTCATATTATAACGAACAAAACTTCATTCGTGAAAAAAGCAGAAAAAAAGGACGGTTTAAGATGAAAACTGCGATACGTAGATATAGGACCCATGAAAATGAAAACAAAGGAATGAAAATAAAGAGCTGGGTGATGAAACCAACAAAAGAAAAACAATTTTAAACTCGGAAGATCCATCATTATTTACTTATTCACGTGATTTCAACTTTTCTCTGGCAAGTTTCTTCTTTGAGACTTTCTTTACTTCAACTTCTTCTTCAGCTCGAGGTACCACTTGTTCTTTCTCAGCTAAAATCATCTCGATATGACAAGGACTTGACATGTAAGCTAAAAAATATATTGTGATCAGTATTAAAAGATTCACATAAATATCAATGACTCCCTTAAATTTCAAGGTGCATGGTCCCAAGATTCTCACAGAAATAAAATATGCTTAACATTTCTTGAAACATATGAAACCAAGGAACAGTTTTCAGAAATTATTTTCACAAAATTAAAAAAAAATAAAATTACATCTGAGAAAATTGCTCACTATTTTTAAAAGGATTCTATACTACTACTGATATAAGATGATACTATTAATTCAAAAGATCTTCAAATACTTTTTTCCCGAAGTTTTTAACATTATTTATATCTACAATCTATCTATAATATCATGTGACATTATGACTCACTGTAATTATGACTCAACAAAATATTTTGTGAAAGTATAAAAAGCCCAGAAATGTATTAAAAAAACTTGTTGAAGGATCTACTCCTTTAAATTCCTCTTAGAATAATTACAAATCATTACTTACGATTGATACGACCATGAGCACGGTAAGTTCTTCTCCTCATGTAAGGTGCACGATTTACTTGTATATGGTCAACAACCAAAGAATCAACATCTAAACCCTAAATTGAATTATTTTATCAACATCAATTTGTAAAGAAAAGAATACAGAAACCATCTAGGAATATTCAAGGTCAAATATAACTTTTAGTCTATATACCTGAAACATTTCATAAAAGTTTTTTGGAACAACAAATATTTTCTAGAAAAGTCAATACCACTAGGTTTATGAAACATTACGAATGAAAAATTGAAAACATTTGTTGGTTCAAAAGAGTTAATATTTTTTTGTTACTGTCATGCTATTTTCTCTGAACAAATCAACAATAAAAATATCCCACGTCTTTCCAAAGTTAAAAAGGAGAATTCAATTTAACTTAACGATATTAGACTTTTGGTAATTCTCTAGCACATGTTTAAACGACCAGCAAAATTATAAATGTAAAGAGGCTGGAGATACCATTATGCATTTAAAAATTAGTACTCACGAGTCAAATATTGCTTTTTAATGTGTGTTTTTACATTTATTGCTCAAAATAAACATAAACACGGAATATGACATCTTTTTTAGGCTTGTTAAACATTTTCTTACATAAAAACAACCTAATTTAGTTTGCACGCATTTCCTTTAAAAAGTAAATTTAAATTAGTAATAAAATAACCGGTTAAACATTTTTTAATCAAATTATAGTGACAGCTATCATTTCATTTAGCCATGTTTTGCTGACAGCTGGTCGTTATCATTATTTTGGTACTAGCAAATGTAAGTAAGTAAGTAAGTACATATTTACTGCAGATCAATGAATTACAAAATATAAGCAAAAATGAAAATTACAAACATTTATTTAAATAAGAAGGATCAGCAGAAGTTAAATCAGCAGGTGTCACCCATATAAAAAATGGTATTTTGTGTTGTGTTGCATTATAGTATGGAGAGTTGGACAGCACAAGCCAAGTGCAAACCTTCAAGGACTACTACCTTCCACTAGTCACACAGGACAGATAAGTAAGAATCTGGCATAGTTTTTACCCCCCCCCCCTCCATTTTTTGAATCATTTCATAAATTATGTCTGGCAGCCACATTTTCTTTTTGACAGTTCAAAATTCAAAACTAGCCTATTTCACTGATGAGAAATGTCAAGTGCTGAAAGGCTTATGCTACATCACCAGTTAAAATAAAAGTTGAATAGAGAAACTGAATCTACTACAATATACATTTCTATAGTAACCGAAAAAAAGATCAAGTACACATATTTTAAGTTTTTGATCTATCCAGACAATTGTTTAAAAATACAATATCTTTCCTGAATAACAGACCAACAGACGTTAAAGGAAATTAAGTGTCACCTTACAGTTGCTTCTTCACAAAACATATATTTTCAAAAAATAATCGAAGAATTAATTTTAAAAAATATCCCATGTCTTTCCAAAGTTAAAAAGGAAATTAATTTTAACTTAACGATATTAGACTGTTGGTAATTCTCTAGCACATGTTTAAACGACCAGCAAAATTATAAATGTAATTAGGCTGGAGATACCATTATGCATTCATATTTTGACAGCTAAAGAAGTTCATAACAACAATTACTTACTTTTACATCAGCATTACTTTCAGCATTTTTTAATAATTGTAATAAAAATGTTGCGCTCTTTGTAGGCCATCTACCTTGTGAAGTTTTATGTGCTTTAGCCTAAAAACATAATTTGTTAACAATAATTAATGGATAATTGATGACACCACATAATATCGAAAACAATACATCAAAACTCTGTCAAACAAAAACATTAATACGAAAACAATCTAACAACAAACTGATTCAGAACTTATGTGGCTTAATATTAATACCTAACTAGTTCAACTCATTAGGATATGTAAATCAGAAAAGACATCAGAAAAATGCATGCCAGTTAAGGAAGTAGGTGATGCATGTTGCAAATATTGATATTGATATCAACTATGTATGATGATAATTTATCCAAACATACATGCAGTTGTATGTTATTAAAATATCATCAACTGTTCATTCAAATCTTCATTACTTGTAGATGACATGACTACAGATGATTACTCAAAGATGTATCGTTTCAATAAACTTTATTTGAAAATGAACAGTCGATACATACTTGAGCTTTTCTTCCTACACCTCCATTAAATCTTCTAAATGGGACTATTTGTTTTTGCTCGAGAACATCTTTAAGAAAACGGTAAGCCTTGCGAATGTGCATTTTCTTTATGGCTTGTGCAGTTTCATGAGTGTTTTTGAAATGCACCCTGAGGTAAGATCCTCGAGCTTTGCAAGACTTGCTTGGATTTTCCGGTTCTGTTGAGTATTTTGTCATTTTGGCACCGTCTATGGAACAATTACAGTAAAATTATAAGAAACTGGTAGTAAATACATAGCCAAATACAGTACAAAGAAACAGAAATAAAATATCCAGCGATTACAAAGATATAATGGGATACGTAATAGTTATCAGTAAAGAACTTACAGTCCTTCGCTCGGGCCTTGAAACTTAATTTAAAAGAAAAAATACGTACAGTGTCGGAAACTAGAATATTGTTATTAACTCGATTATTTTTTATCTTTAGAATAATCTGCTTGTATAATAACTGAATAAACGAGACGAATCGAAAAGAATATAATGTTTTTATTTTGACCAACATGGCACAATTTCCTAAATAGATCTTAATTTTTTTTTTCAGTTTATCATCATTTATATCATTTCGTACAAAAATCTTTAAATTTTTAGGCCTTAACATAGCTTAAAACAATTTTTAAAATTTCATGTTGTGCTCCTATTTTAAAAAGAAATAACGGCTGAGGTTATTTGGCTTAAGGTAAACCCCCTGAAGTGTGACACCCCTCCCCTTTTGGCGAGCTTTTCTCTATATTTTCGACAATTTATAATCAATCAAGAACTAATTTAGTTAATACTGCTGATAGATCATCCAAGTTCTACTCTAAATCATGTAAAATATAATTTGTTGAAAAACTTGCATACGTCAGATCATTTCACGCCAATGGACTGATATAGTAGTAAATGGTGTCAAAAGCAAAACTACTTATCTATATGTAAATCGTTCACAATATGTTCTTGGTACCTATATTAACAACATATATGGACCACAACTGAAAGATCGATCGTACGCTAGCCTACGTTCTAGTAGACTATAGAATCCATGTTTTCGTTGATTATTTTAACCTTGCAAAGTTATACTTGTAAAGCTCTATTTATTTCTCAAAAAAGCTAGTGACTTTTTTAGTGATATTTCGTTGATATTTTTTTTATGTTTGATAACTACGTTAGAGAATCAAAAGAGTAGTTTCAACACGCCTAGTTCTTAAGAAAAAAAAAAGTTGTAGTTCCTTATGTATTAAAACTTCCTTGGTGTTAGTAAATAGATAGACATAAATAAGAACGAATAAAATAGATCTTGTATAATTTTGTATATTTCCAATAAGTCTTCACTTGAAACATAAAAACACGCTGTACATATGATACATGTATAAAACCATATAAAGTTAAGAAATGACTATAAATAGACACGCCATATAAAGTGAAAATACCATGACCGAGATTTCGAGTGAAAACGAGACGCCTAAACCTAAAATTGGATGGATTAAACCTAAAATTTTGCATTGACGTTCATCTGGCCAAGATTACAAATTTTGATTTAATTTGTTCTATTCTAATAAAATTTAAGATTTCAAATATACAGCCACGGATGACTACGGTGCCTTTTATTGATAAAATATTCAATCACAAGGGTTTAATGGCATTATGGGTAAGAAGGGAAGATGGATAATTGAAGCTGATTATAAAAAAAACAAATCCTCCATCAGAAACCAAATATGTCAGGTCCCCAACTTATAACTTAAAATTGATGCCTCCATCTTGCTTGAGGTAGGGGCAGATGGATGACATCATGTCGAAAGAAGATGTGTAAAAACACCACGATGGGTATTGATTAAGTAAGTTATATCTAAGATTTCAAAGGGCGATAAAATGCACCGATTTAGGTGACTTAAATAAAATATTCTGAACATTCTGAACTTTTCTATATCGCACATATTTTTTTAAAAAAAAACAACAAATATCTGACATCATAAGAAAGTATAACATCCTCAAGAATCTTACATAGGTAGTTCTACATAGGTAAATCAAGATATAAAAATTGGTAAATAACAGCTAAAAACGTTCGCCCTTAGTTCTTCTTTAAAAGCAGTTACATATATTAACATAAATACGCCCTTATACGATCTAAGAAGGATAGCATTTCGTCTCCCTTCTCCACGTAGGCTTAAATGTACAATGATATATTTATATTATCATATACGGTATGTTATTAATATCATGGATTTATACGAAGGTTTATATACCAATGTAGCTAAGAATAAAGATTCTACAACCCAATTCATCAATTCGGTTAATCCGTCTGAACTTTTATCGACGACGTTATAGTATTAGCGACAGATTTGACACTCGCATTCTCATTAAATGATAGTGCAAGGTTTTTCGCGATAGGCGATGCTTTGGGGGATTCTTCAGGTGTAATGCTACCTAAATTGTTTTTAGTTACAGATTTATCTTGGGAAGAGTTTCCATCTTGTATCCCGACTTTATGCATTTGCATGTGTCCATATAAATAAGTTTTCGTTTTGAACGACTTCTTACAAATATGACAAGTGAATGGCCGTCCATTATTATGGTCGTCGAGGTGCGACAGCAACTCATTCTTGCTTTGGAATCGTTCTTTACATATGTTACATAGAAATGGTAGTTGTTGGTCGTGCCGGTGCATGTGACTTTTAAACTCCACGTTGTTGACAAAGTCGATGTGACAATGTGGACAAATAAACGACCCTTCGTTGTTGTCGCAGTGTTTACTGCCCATATGGTTTATCAAATGGCCTTGCTGCCGAAACCTTTTGTGGCAGATATTGCAAAAAAAAGGTAATTCTTGGGTGTGTACCAAATTGTGCTGAGTTAATTCGCTTTGTTGTTTAAAGAAACGGGAGCATGTTTGACATTTATATTTCAGAGGATTATGCTGCTTCGACGGAGTACTTTGATGCTTCAAGCGATGATTTTTAAACTCTTTATCGGAATGGAATGTGATCTGGCAAATGTCACAAGTATGCATTGAAGATGCACTAGGGCTTCCATGGGCACTCTTAACATGTTGTCGGGCCAACGTTAAATTGGGGAAGGTATGGGAACAAAGAGTACACGTACGATCGGACAGTATCCCACTTTGTGAAGGACTGATTTCCGTTGTATTCAGACATCTTGTGTTATTGCTCTTCTTTGGTGTTGAATTTAAACTCGAAGATCTCCCCCCACCTGGTGGTATTGATGTTTGTTGAGAACTGCTACCATTTATTAGTTGATATTGATTACGTGGATGTCGAGGTGAAACTTGTTGAGTGCTACTTCGTGGCTGGGTGTTGGATGACGATCTATTTATATGTCGAGTTGGATGTCGAGTTGGATGACAACATGTCTGTTGATGCTGGTTCATTTGGTTTAGCGGGGCATGCGCAACTGATGCCGAAGAACGCGTTTGTTGTTGTGGACTATTAGTAACTGTTGTAATATTTCTTTCTTGATTGGATTGGTTAGATGTCTTGGATGTATGTGACCTTCCTAAGGACCTGGGTAAAGATGATCTTGCTATGTTAGATGGACTGCTGTGTATCACTGAAGAAGAGACAGGAGTTGCCAAAAGCCTTCGCGGGTGAATAGGACCACTACCAAAGGTTTGAGTGTAGTGCGAGCTAGTATCTTGTCTACTGCTTTCCTGAGGCACATTTCTGTGAACAGGGTGAGATGATCTTTTATCGTTAGAGTTCGTATGAGATTTAGGGGGGCGACCTCTTCTAGGTGGCTTTTTCGATACGTCGATTTGATTGTTCGAGTTACACAACATTTTATCGCTGTGATTCCGGCGTTTACGCTTCCTCTGTGGCGATTCAATCGACGCAGTTATTTCCAACTCGTCATCGCTTTCTAAATCAATAACATCGGATTGTGAATCAGTGAATTCCGATAAAATTTCTACGTCATTTTCAAATATATTTATATCGTTTTCAAACATATCGTTACTTATATCATTATCTGAATTGATGTCCGAATTAACACTTCGCGGGGGTGAAGAAAATATAACGTTGTTATGATCTATATGTATTTGTCCATCTAAATCATCATCAATCGTAGAGCGGGAAGAAGATATGTTGGAAGAATAACATTTCGTAGCCGTTTCACCATTCAACTGTTGGTTAAACGTATTCGCTACCAAAGGTTGGGTAGCAGTTATAGAAGTAGTTATAGATGTTGTTGTTTGGCTTTTATTTACATCTTCGTTACCACTTTCTGATGTTGGATTCGCGTAAGATGATACAGCTTGGGAGGCAGGTAGTATAGATACAGATTTCGATACAGCAAACAATGCCGATTTTTGTTCGATAGGTGTGTTTGGTGCATCGTCTTGTATTGATTTGGTGATGGGCACAAGTTTTAGTTTGTCAGTGACTGGTGAAGTATGATCATAGAAGTTTGATGTCGAACTGGTTTTTAATGTGGAGCTTTTGACTGTAACATGCGTAGAGGATGCATTGGAAGCGCTGACGACAGTTTGTGACGGCGACGAAACTAATGACGGGTCGGATGCATGGGTGGTGGTATTACTGGTTGATAACATATTGGAAGGAATCAATTTATGTTTATGATCTTTTTTTATTTCTACTGGCAGCAGAGTAGGTTGACTAGTAAAACCTGTTGTAGCTTGGGAGGAACTGGTATCATTGTTTGGTGATAGGAGTTCTTTCTTTACAATTTTCTGTCCATACTTAAAAAAGAAGTGATAGATGACTTTGAAAATAAATAGTATGAAAAATATTATCAACGGGGAAGAACTTTTATCGTTAAGTATTATTACTTTCAAATTTCCAATGGTGATTCAAAATTGGAACTTAATTATATTTTTAATTAATCATTGCCTATTTTATAATGGCTAAAATAAAAAAAATAAAAAATAGAAGTTAGTGTCTTATAAAATACCTTCAACTCAGTTTTTTTGACTTCTTTGCCTTGGCGATCTAAGGTGGTACCAGACCAAAACTCATCGATTAAACTTTGGCATGATTCAGATAAAATTTCTTCGGGTTCCCAACTGTCTGCCCACTTCACTCGGTAATACTTTTTCAGGTTCTAAAATAAAATTAAATATGATTCTGAGATTGTCACACCCTGAGTACGAGTAAAGTATAATCAATGAGTAAAGTATAATCAACCAAAATACGATTAATCTGATAAATTAATTAACTTCAATAAGTTCTTTGGGTCATTGCAATAATTTTCCGAAACTTTTTAAGAACTGTTTTTAGGTGACCCATCTAGCGCATTTAAAATCCCTTATTATTGCCTGAAAAATCTTGAAATATTTTCAAAAAAGCCTAATTTTGGGTAAAAATCAATATGTTGATCTCCATTACACAAAAAAGAGATTTGGGGCTAACACACAGCATTTAGAAGCCCTTGTTTTTTTCTAACTTCATCCAAAAGAAAAAAAGTCAATGAAGAGTTCTTAAAATATTTTCAAAAAACCCCTTAAAACTGACCTTTAGGTCAAAATTAAGAAATTTTTAAAAAAACCAGGCTTCGTCACTTTTTAGCGTTTATAGATGCCAAACTTCTTGCAAAAAATTAGAAAAAGTTATTGAACCAATCATGAGAAAAATCCATAACAGACGGACAGAGGTTCTCAGTTATTTTATCTTCACTTACTAAAGAAAGGTTGCTACCACCGTTTAATTATATAATATCGAGTTGATTACAGATTTGGGGGTCTGGGGGTGACCTAAACCAACACCCCAGAAACCTCCGTCTTAATAGGAAAAAATATGATTAATACATGGGTTTGAAAAGTAGCCATGAAATTTGCAAAATGCAAAGCAATTTTTCTATCAGTTGAGAAACTAAAAAACTATTTCTTTCGATAAAAATAAAATAAAACTTTGATAAAAAACAATCGATATTTTTTCAAAATTGCAGATTTCAAAAGTCTTTGTTCCAAAATTATAAATGCATTAATTATGTATATATTGTACAAGCAAGTAAAAACTTGCAGTGATTTGCTGTAACTGAAGAAAAGACTCCTTGTCTAAATTCTAATGCTTATCCGTAAAAGATCTCTTCAAAATCAAAACAAAATAGACGGATTGTGAATATTAGCAGATTTTTGAGGGAGTTTTTTTCTTAAAAAGTTTATTAAAAAGAAGTTTTAAATAATTTATAAATTCAGGATTGAGTTTTTACCGCCATATACTCGTGTCAGAAAATGCTTGAAAAAATATGCTTTAAATAGGTCACCCTTTTCACAAAATTTGTCAAAACCAGAGTCATATAATCATTTTAAACATAGACTTATCACATGAGAAAGAAAAAAAGTTTAAAACAAACATAAAACCATCAAAAGTTATTGAGGTGTCTTTTACTACAAATTGTTGTTTTTAATATTTTTCTTTTTTTCATTAATTTTATATCTTTGTGAAGTCTAATATAATATCGGCATTTTTTTTAAAAAATATTAATACAAATCAAAAGGTAAGGTCAGCAAAAAAAGCATGACCTGAAATATGGGCAACAAAAATAATAAGATAAGTTTGAATATTGAAATTGATATAAATGTTTTTAAGTTCAATTTTATAAAAGATGTATATATATAATCATGTATCTCCTTTCCTGTTAAATAAGTGAGTTATATTCTACAAATATTGAGAATCCCTATATAAGTTATAGAATCCAGGGTCGATAGATTGTTTTAATGACCGTGGTGTGTGTAGACTATTTATAGCAAATCAGGTAATTTAGAGCTGCAACAATTTGAGTAAATTGAATATGTGTGAACAAATTACGGAAGCATTTGATACATTATATATTAGCATTAGTAGGATATATACCAAGTTTTTGAATATATATATACACTTAACTTTTCTATGTGAAATCTTCCTATCGGAAAATATATGTTAAGTTAAAGGGAGTTTTTTCTGGGAAGAATATTGCTCACAGTGTGTGTGTAATTTAAAGCTTATATTGCATCTTTAACCTAATCATGCAAACGCATCATAATAGACAAGCTAAAAACCACTATTTTGAAGGGATGCTTTTATGATATTATATAAATAAACAACAAGAGAAGTGCTTAGCTATCAAAAAAATAAAAAAATAAAATAATTTATTGGCAGTATAAAAAAGAATCATAGTTAAATGTATAAGGTCGTAATTACAGAAGTCACGGTTTAAACAGCATTAACAAACTAAATTATTTTAATTATCTAACCTTTCCCATATATATACCTATGATCTTATCGACCATATAAGGCCCTCCAGTTGATCCCTCAATAGAGATATCTTCTTCCATGTTTTCTTATTTTACAGTAGCTGGTTGTAGTTGGTAGCAGTAAGACAATACATAAGAGCACAGTCTACAAAGACAATACTAAACTGCTGTAATGTGCAAATAATTTACGAAATACGTATTGTGTTGGATGAAATATATCGAAAGTTTTCGCATATAATATTTGCGCATTTCGCACTTATAAATCGATTTTTTAGCGATTTTAAAGAATCGAACCTATGAAAGAAAACGTTTTTTTAATGATGGAGACTCTCTGTGGTAATTCTACTTTTTTAAAGTTTGATCTTTTGAGAAATTATAATTTACAAGCATTTCTTCTCTTTATTTATCAACCCATTTATATATATCAACCCATTTATATATATCAACCCATTTATATTTATCAACCCATATATATTTATCAACCCATTTATATTTATCAACCCATATATATTTATCAACCCATATATATTTATCAACCCATTTAT
>JAUELD010043379.1:0-11637 GCA_031471615.1 Aglantha digitale
CACCTACTTGATTAAGTTGCCATGCAGTCTCTTGTAATTATGTTCTGTTTTTGTATTTTTAGTGTGAAGCAAAAAAAACCTCGTAACCATTGTAACTCCTAGTTGCATGCTTATCTGAATATAAGTTACGCAAGTTACTTGAGCTTAACTTACAAAGAAGTTAATAGACTAAAACAATAGTCAGTTTTAAAAACAATGTAATGCAATATCTGGATCCCACAAAGGTTTTGTCCGAATCTTCTTATTATTTCTCACTGTCTAGAAATATAACAAAAATGTAGTAGCAAAATCTGAATTTCAAGTCGCTTCCAAGAGAGGTTATAAATATGAGTTATGGTAGCGGACAGTCCCTTTAAGATGTACTATCTTTATACACTTGGTTTTAATGTTTAATCTTATTGTTTTTTATTATCAATTTTATTTTTTCCATTCATGAGAAGCCATTAATTATCACACAGATACATCCAAATATATTGTTTTTTTAATTGTTTCTTTTAGAAAATATTTTAGAACTAACGAGAGACTAACGTAAGATCTTCGAACAACATCCAAATATATTGTTTTTTTAATTGTTTCTTTTAGAAAATATTATAGAACTGATGTGTACTAACGTAGGAGAGACTAACGTACGATCTTCGAACTACAGTTTAAAGGTGGAAATGATAATGGATTTTTTTATATATATTTATATATATAATTAAGATATAGTTGATATAGTTTAATGTCATTAGAAACAAAACAGTAGCTGGTCTTGTTTTCATTGTTAGATATTATGGACTCATGTATTTCAAATCATTTAAAATAATAGGTACTCCAATCTTTTAGAATTCAAACAAAATGCTTTTAAATCCTTGAGAATTAAACAGTATATATATTTATAATTATATCAACATTACATCAATCACCATCATCATAGAGTAACTATTCATTTTTCCCAGAATAGAACTCACTGTCACTATTGAAACAAATTTTAAACCAAATATAAAATCCTTGTTAAAGTGATCTTTATTTTATCTGTAATAAGAATTTTTATCAAACATAAAAAAACTTTTATCTAACAACAACAAAACTCTTTTCGATGCCAGACGTTATTTTAAAAAAAGGGATATAAAGAAAAAAACTTTAGTTTTGTAGATAGAGAATTCTGTCACGAAATCTCTTGTAATCATATCTGAAAATATACAATCAAAATCATCATTAATTTAAACAGCGTTTAATTTATACATAAAGAAACAAAAGACATTGAAAATAAATTTAAATACTAAATTTGTATTCCTGGTTATATTATATTTACATATGTTTACATTTTAAATTTATTTCATCAAGTAAAGATAAGTGATAATGATTTTGTCTAGATATTTACCCTAATTTGTAGTTTTTGAATTAATTTGGAAAATCAATTGGAAAGCTTGATTGCAGTGATAGCAGTAATAGTGACTTCACCAACGTATTTAGAAAGCCTTATTTGTAGCTCCAATGAAAGTAAATCACTTCACAAAGTCCTTTGTACACAGCATTGGTATATTATATAATGATATTTTTATTTTATCTTTTACTACCAATTTTTTTTGATGAAATTATGAAAATTATTTATTTTATTTGATTATAACTTGTTATATATTCTACATTTCAATATTCCTCTATGTGACTTTATATTTGTTTGATACAATAATACTAGTAATTTTACGTTTTTCGATTAGGAGTTACATGTCTTCATTCACACATTGTTCGACGATAATCAATATTTATCAAGTGTTAAGTGTGTATTGTATTGAAAAAAAAATAACTCAATTTTATAAAGATAGATTAAATCGAAATGTTTTTAAAAATTTTAAATGTACCATCTTAGTTAAGTGTCAACGTTAATCAATGAAGGTCTTAACTAGAACTTGTTATTGTAACAGGGTTCACACACGGTTTTCCACCGACAGAGTAAATAAAAAGGACTAATAATGAATAAACAGATAAAGGACTTGATGTTAAACTTCAAACTTTCCTATTTACCAAATATAAATTTATTAAAAACAGCACACATGTAAGCACACGTTGGTTTACTCATTTTAGATAAAATTTAATATTTAAATGAAAACAATATGCAAAAGAAAGAGTAGTTTTTATTATTTTACAATAATAAATAAATATGTTAATGGTAGAACAGGTATTTGAAGTAAGCATTTGATGGGATCTGTGTCGTGATGGTCTGTGTTAATCGCCAAATAAGTTTCAAGGAAAAATGATTTTAATCTAAATTATGACAACAATGTTATATTTATACAAGTGAGTGGAATTTTTTACAGAATCATTTTCTAGTTGAGTTAATGCAGCTCACTGTTAAATATTTTATTAAAAGTATATTTAAAAACAAATTGGAGTATATTACACGCAAAAAAACCTTATTTGTTGTTAACATTATAATCAAAACAAGAAAGAATGAACTTACACCTTCTGATTGAAATTATCAAAACAAAGTTTTTCATAATGATCCATAAAAATGTCTCATGTCTCAAATGTCTCATTACAATAACAATTGTTGTGATAAAAATTTAATCCTGAAAATAATACTGTTCACAGCTCTTCTAATAAAATCATTATCAAAGACAAAACGCAAGATCTAGTCTTTAAAAATTCATATCAGGTAATTTTAAAAAAAAAATGTCTTACAACATATTACATTGTGATTGAACAATACATTGAACGAATAATATAAACTATTTTATTTATTTACCAGTTACAGTCAAGTTATAAGTATTCTCTTTTAACTTTACCGAAAGAAAATAAAAACAGGTGTTTTACAGTCTTTTTATTTTTCTTGTTTTAATTAAAAAGTTAGAGAGAATTGACTGACTATAAATATTCTTTTGTATAGGATTGAAACTATTGTAATTGTTTACCTACGACTATTAGTTATCCATCAAACGTGCCATCAGTTATAGAAGATAATCTGAGTTTTTTATAATGATCTTATTTGTTAAGGATTCTTTCTAATAACTTGTTGCATGTTGTATTGTATTTAAAATATGAAAAACATTGAGAAACGTAGAGTCCACAGAATGATACAAACTGTGTTATACACGCTATTTAAGTTTAATATATTTATAAATCATTACTTTTAATAGCACGGTCAACTGTCGCACAGTTACAACGGCTATTTAACTTGTTTTAATTAAATCTATTAATATTTTACTAAATCAAAATGACAAACGCTTTTTGCTATTTACAAAAAAAAAAAAAAATCTCCCCTAATTAAATCAAGTTTTTGAAGTATTATTATTAAAGGTATATATAACTATTAATATTAAATCGAGGAACACAAGTTAAATAAAAAAAAACGTTACTACATGAAAAACAATTGTTCTTTTCGCATGTTCTTAGCAAATTAGAACAGTTTATGCATGGTTTATGTCACGTGTTACTTTTCATAAATAATGGTAAGAGCGCTTACGTATGGAGTAATAAAGTGAGAGAAGTTTAGCAAAATTTTTTTATTTTTTATCTTAATCTTAATTACTGACACAGCAAAGTACTTACTTACTTACTAGTACTTTTGCCTTCTTATTCATCCATCTATTAAAACTGTTACGTTTGCTACTACTGTCTTTTTAGCAGTTGTCATTTTTCCTCATTACTCTTCCATTTACTGCTCAACTACTTTCATTAAAATTGCTACATCTATTTTTATACATACTACCTTTGCAAATGCATTTATCAATGCCTTCTGAGTGGGTGGATTTGAAAGGACCATTTACTTTTAGATTTATATAATAAAGATATAACAGCTGTTTAATTTTCGCTACAACGGACACAACAGTTGCTACTACTGTTGCCTTCTTATAGATATTTCTCACACGGCTATTACTGTTTCTTTGCTGCTACTGTTTTTGTAGCTGTTATCAATTTTCTTATTACTGCATCTACTACTGCTGTGACTATTTCTACCTTTATGGTAAAACTATTTTTGGTTCTGCTTTTATCAATGCCTTCTCTTCTCATTAAATCAGACAGCATGATATTAAAAAAGGGGATAGAGTGGGTGGATTTGAAAGGACTATTTACATTAAGATTCAAAAAACATTTTTCAATTAATAACAATTATAAAATAAGTTTACTCGATCATACAATTAGCGAGCAAATATATGGTGTAGTTTTGTAGATGTATTTGCAACAAGAAACCATGCTCTGTTCCAAGTTGAACCAATCACTCAACCATAAAAAAAAATGGATGATCTTTTAAATATTGCAACTTTCCTTATTGAGGCACTATCACATGCTTTCAATGAAGGATAAAAAAAAGAGTAAGTCTATTTCATTTGTCTAATTTTGAGTTGATAACTTCATATTACCTTAAATGAATTATAATTCAGTTATTACGGAAATATTTGACTGATGCTTATAACAATGATTTATGATCATGAATTGTAAAAGAACTTATTTTTTAAAAACTAAGATTGATTTTTTGAGATATTGTGATTTTATTCTGCGTAAAACATAATGATTAAACTTCTACCTATTATATTATAAAATTACTTGTCCTAAAAAACATTTTTGATATAACATTTGATATATCTAAGAAGTTTTTTCCAAGGTTTTTTCTATTTTTAACATAAATAATAAATGCTAGAAATACAGGTACAAGTCTGAATATCTTAAAAAAATTATACTTTTGCAGGGACTGCAGTGGTTTTCGGAGTAAAGGTGGTAGGTAAGGTGGTAGGTAAGGCGGTGGGTAAGGTCGGAGAGATGGCGGAAGGGATGGTCAGAGGTGGTACCATTTCCTGATCTTGCACGTACACTACTGAAGTTGAAACAGGAGTTGCATTATCTATCTTCACACATTCTCCCTTTGTTACTTTACTTTTAAACCACGACAAAACTGAAAACTTTCTCAACTAGCCATTGCATAAATTAATAACAAGGTTAGTTTTTTTTCTCACTTATAAACTATAAAATAATAGTAATAATATTGTTTCAAAAAAAATATTTAGTACTAAAGTTTTATTAATGAATTGACTACAGGGATCAAAGCGCAAATTATTGTGGATTGTACACATTGGGTTGGAATCGAAAAAATTTTTTAAGTAAAGTACCAAAGGGAGAATGTGTGAAGTACCTAAGTAAAAAAAGCACCTTAACAAACAAATTGTATATATAAATGGGTAATACATACGTAAAATACATTGCAAAAAAAATAATCCATTGGTTAAATTTAACATAAAATAGTTAACAACTTTAGTAAAATTTGTTTTAATTCTGTTATATGATATTTTGTAAGTATTTGATTATATAATCACATTGTAATATGACAAAAGAATAGTATTGTATCACCACATATATAGATATTCTTATAAGTTATATAGTTTTAACATATATGGCTGCACTTACTTTCTCCACAGTGTTTGCAGGAATATTTGCAATTCTCTAACCGGGCAGTTGGATTGGACTTGATATCGTTGCATAACTCTCTGGCATCAGGAGTAGCAGGACACTTTGCATACCAGTCTGTTCCGTCGTGGCAATCTATTTTTGAAAAAAATGAAAAAAATATTTATAAATTTACATAGTTTGAGATAATATGATGGTTGTTTTACAAAAAATTATTAATTTTAAATAAATGCCTTAATAACGTTTTCTTCTAGTTATCAATTATTTTAATATTTTTTATTAATAAAAATATATTTTATTTCAATTTCAACCACAACAAAACTTTTTATCAATAACATTATAAATTTTAGCAGTAGAAAATTATTTCTTTACCTTCTTTAACTGGTTCATCATCGGTAAGTAGTTTCGAATGGTGGTGGCGCACATATTTATTGAAGTCATACGTAGAGTTATACTTGTAGAAGTTGTTTGTTATACATTTTTCGATTCCAACCCAATGTGTACAATCCACAATAATTTGCGCTTTGATCCCTGTAGTCAATTCATTAATAAAACTTTAGTACTAAATATTTTTTTTGAAACAATATTATTACTATTATTTTATAGTTTATAAGTGAGAAAAAAAACTAACCTTGTTATTAATTTATGCAATGGCTAGTTGAGAAAGTTTTCAGTTTTGTCGTGGTTTATGCAAACGGGCATATTCTTTTAATAATAACGTATTTACTAATTTTAGTGTGTCTTAAATAGAATTCTACTATAGTCTAAGGAGTCTTAAATGATAATTACTATTTATTTGATATGATCTCATTAGTGTCAATTAATGAATTTTAATACCAACATAAGTAATCAATAACAGAGATAGTTTCAAGAACACTGTCTTGTATCAATCCATCTATGTGATATATCCTTGCTTAAACCTTATCTTTCACTTTTAAGAATGATTTAAAAGGCCGCCTAACTTTATGCTATATATAATATTAAAACAAAAAACAGATTGACAAAAGGTGAATGCAACAAAAGATGGTCGGATATCGTGCATGATATAGGTAGGTATTTAATACTGTACTACTAGTTAAACTGGATGTTCTTTATTATGAAACAGCAAGTTAGCTTACAAAATCTTATTGTTTGATAAAGGCCCTTAATTCAGATCATCAGACAGTTTTACTTTTCCAAAGTCTCGATAAGACACTTTTCACAGCCGCTCTTTACGCAAGTCAACGTGAAAATAAGAATTACTGAACTTTAAATTGAACTAAAAATAACTCTCTTGCCATAGCAAAAATTAGGACCAAAGCTGGTTTGCTAAAATATAATGCCAAAATTCGTTAGTTCTACTATATATTTCTTTTTATCCTACCAGTCGGATATTGTGGGGCTGTGTCATCTAATATGGAAAAAGTAGAATCAAAGTGGGAAGCGTAAAATATAACAACCTTTTCCGGAGCAAATACCAGAAATACTAAAATTGGCAACGCTATGTCTTCCGTATTATTTTTAAATCGCGCTTTAGCGGTTTAATACATAAGTTACAAGTTTGGGTAAAGGAATTATTCATTTTAGAACTGCCATTTATACCATTTCATATATTAATTATAGTTTTAAGTATATTATTATGGAGAGACAACAACGAGTTTCTTGTATGAGAATACGAAAGATTGTTTCTACCTAAATATTTTACTATGTCAAGTGACCTACTTGCCACAGTCTGCCTACGCGCCTGTATTATATATTTGCTGATGAACTAAATAAACAAGATTTACTATACAATGCAATAGCATTTATTGAATTTATGATTATATTTATTAATAAAAGATGACTTATAAACTAGAGTTTAGTCATTCAGATTGCATTTGAAAGTGTATAATAACACTTTTAACGATACCGATAGTCATAATGGCGTTGTTTAAAAATATTTCTAAAAGTTTAAAACCACGATTGATGGTATTTAGACATATTTAGAGTTTTAAAAAAGTTTCTTTCATTAAATATAAATAAAGATTCCATTTCGACGCTTAAAATCACAACTATTATCATTTAACTATTGTTTAAAAACGTTTATAAACGCTCAAAACCACGACGATTATCTCTAAAACAAGAATGATATAGTCATTTAGACATTGTTTAACGACGTTCCCAAACGCTTAAAATCACGGCGATAGACTTTATCTTATTTAGACTTATCTTAAAAACTTTATAAACTTTGTCAAAAATATGTCTAAGTACCAAATTTTAATAATTTTAGATTATCAGATTAAAATTTAGGTCTAATTTTCACAAAATTACGTTCAACAATGAATCCAAGCTAAAAGTGGAAGTTAAAAAGTGCAAAATCTTTGCAGTGAATAGGTGTGTTGCTTTGTTAGTTATATAGCTGTGTCTATATAGAGGTTTATACCAGTTCATTCATAATAAACATGGTAGTTTTCCTATAAATGCTAACGGTATTTGGTTTGCATATCGATATCAAGTGAGTCGAAAATTCATTCATTACTATTAACTGTTGCCGGCGATTAATTTTCTATTGAGAGAAACTGCTAAATCGTGAAAAAAGAATTTTACCATTTTGTGAATTTGTTCTGCTATTAAGCTTATTCTACTCGTTTCAATTTGAACTTATTAATCGATTAAACTGCTATTTGGTCCGGTAGCCTATTTTGAGGATGTTATGATTTCCCTATTGTTGACCCCGATTCCCCCAAAAGTGCTCGCGATGGAAGAATAACGAAACTATTTTTTTTGCATTTTGAAATGATAATAATTTTTTCTGGTAGAATTTATTCTGGTATTTATTGTTAAGTAGGAGTAAATAAGAAACTACATCAAATGAAAAAAAAAATGAAGTCTTTTATCATTAATTGAGTTCAATCAATTAACTTTATTGAAGCATTAAATCAAATTTTATCCATTTCGAAACTGTACAAAAACGTTTGTAACAAATGACCACTTAACAACCATCTTAGATCTCTGTACTAACACTGTAAAGAATGAAACTTTCGGCAAAACTCAATAATAACTCCACATAACAACACTAAAAAGGGTTAAAAATGCACAACTCAAAACCAAAGATGACGTAACCAAATTTAATAGAAAAATACAACTTTTAACACGGAACATAGAAGCATAAACAGCATGAAATCACACAAAACAGAGCCATAGAACACAAAACAATGGAATAAGGACCCATCGAACAATGACATATAGAACACCATACGGTAAATAACACAAGATTGCCCATCAAAGTTTCGTATAACGTCAAAAAAACGCAGAAACGGAAGTCCAAATTTATCACTATAAAGATAATGTGGGATCAAGAATATTCAAATGAATACACAATTTGTCCAACATTGAATAGTCAAATATGTTGGCTAATATTAGACAGGTAGAGTTATTTTAAATGTTAAACTAGATTATAGATTATAATTCATATCAATCTACTTACAGTTTTAAGCTATGTTGAAAACTTTTTTTGTTTGTGCAGCGACAAGTTCTTTTGTTTATATAACAAATTACTATATTTTTTATTATTCCACAAGGAGTACAGTTAACTGAGGTAGTTAGTAACAATTTTAAACAATAGGGAACAATAACTTAAACCTGCACAAACGTTTTCAATAACATCCTTTTTAGCTTCTAAACTCTACTATTATCTACTACATGTCTCTCTACTATTTTTGCTTTAAGTATATATGTAATGAGAAATAAATTTCCATCCCAGAGTCCATCATGGAAAACTTCAATAACTTATCAATCTTTCATCTTAATACACGAATTAAGTAAGAAATTAAGAATTTACGAACATTGATAAATAATTGGTCTGATTTGGTTGGTCGAACATTAATCTAATTGGTTATCTCGCGTTTATAGTATTCACTTATCTTATAAATTATAATCATAAGGTAGACAAATTTGAAAGAAAAACTTGTCATAGCCAATCAGAAATATAAGAACTTCAAATAGTGTGTATTGCATATATGACAATAAAGTTGTGTTATCCATATAATGTGAAAACCTCGATTTTGGCGCTCCTTCCATAGTGTAAATAAAATAAAAATTATTATTATTTGTTGTTAATTACAAATTCAAAATCTAACTTGATTACGAAAATATTAATAACTGCCGCCATTTTGGAATCCCTTAAATTTTGCTTGACAAAAGATATTGTTTAAAACTCTATGGTTTGACATTATATGAAATTTAAATTACCGCAGTAATGTTTAATTATTTATTTCATTTTCTTTTATAAATAATTTTTATCAAAAAAGTAAATAAAGCGTAAACCGGATTTTTTCCGTGTGTGTGTGTGTGTATACGCATTCTAAAGAAGAAATAAAATATTTATTTTCTTTTGTTTTTAAATTTAATAGGCGACGGGAGTTAAAAAAAATATATTTATTAGGAATAAAATAGATAATTGCATCGATTATTCAAGAAAACATGGAGAACAGAAAGATAAAAAATTTATGATAGACTACATAATGATTTTTGTTTGGTTTAGCTTCATAAAAAAATCAATTTGACTTTATTTAAGAAAAATAACCCTTTTTTGTTTTTATCTTTAATAAAAATGAGCTGCACGATTAATTTTTTCTAGAGATAAAAAAAATAAGAAAAAAAATATTTTTAATGTCATAATATCATTAAGTTATGTCCCTTTTGGTAATTATAAAATGAAAAAAGTAGGTTATTTAATAAAAAATATTTGTACAAATTCCTGTAATTAAAAAATTTACAATAATAAAAAAAAAATACATTTTAATTCTAATTTAAGTTAACCCGGTGTTCGACGCCCGGCCACCGGCTAGTTTGTATATATTTTGAGTATATTATATTTTCTTTCCAATTATTGAACTAACCTACTAATGCCTTCTTATTGTTACCTTTACTAAAGCTATAACGGTTGTATTTGCAACTACAGTATTTGCAGCTGTTATGAATTTCCCTATTACTGCGTCCACTATTTTCGTAACTATTGCTTCTGCTATTGTTATTGATACTAATTCTGGCTGTATTTTTATCAATGCCTTCTCTTCTCACAGACAGCTTGATCATAAAATTGGATTGTGGATTTGAAAGCACAATTTACTTTTAGATTCAAAAAACATTATTTCAATTAATAACATTTACAAAAAAAGTTTGCTTGAAGTAGCTACTCGTTATTATAATTATAAGGTGAAGTTACGGTGGTGCATGTGCTATTAATCAGTAGTGTTGTATTAGTATTTGCCATAAAAACCATGTTTTATTCCGAATCGAAGCAATCACTCAACCATCTAAAAATAAAATGAACAAAAACTTATTTTAAGTAGACATAGTGTATCTCCTAATTTTTTCACCAATATTTCACTGATGGTTATAACAATGAACGTTGTTGTAATCATAAATTGTACAATTCGTAGTTCTTAAAAACTAAGATAAATTTTTTGAGATATTTTGATTTTATTCAAATATCTTAAAATATCTCGATGATACTTCTTGTTATTAAATTCAGTATAAAATTGTTTGTCCTTATAAATATTATTGACATTACATTTAAAAAATTAAGTTTTGCAATTTTTACCAACAATAGTAAATTCTAAAAACTATAGCGACAACTCTGTATATCTTAAAAAAGTTCATACTTTAAGGACCAGGACCAGGTAATGTGGTTGTAACATTACGGAGGTGGTAACATTTCCTGATCTTGCACGTAGACTTCTGAAGTTGTAACAGGAGTTGAATTATCTATCTCCAAACATTCCCCTTCTGTTACTTTAAAGTTATCGATGTCAAAGAAATCAACTCCTCTAGTTATTTTCAGTATTACCTGAAAATTTTAAATAAGAAAAAAACATATATACATTTATAAGTTATGCTTTCAGTTTTTACTACGACGCATTTTTTGATATATAAAATTATAGAAATACACATAAAAGTTGATTATCAAAAGGGAAAGTTCATGCTCGAAATAATCACAGCAATAAAAAATAAATTAGCTGGCCTTATTAAGTCAGCTACTAATATTAACAACATTTCTTCGACAAACTTAAATAATCAAAGTCATGTGGTATTTATTATCAATAGTGTAAAAAGAAAAATTCCTGTTATTTGAAAGTTTGAAAAGGCCTTGTTTTAAAGAAATAAAAACTAAAAAAAAATTCATTTCGATACTATGTAATAACATCTTACGCGTCTGAACTTGTCACAATTGTCACCAGTCGTGTCTTTGAATGATAACTTAGCAGTTCGCCATTTGTCAAATGGACAATCATTTTG
>JAUELD010043390.1:4351-19128 GCA_031471615.1 Aglantha digitale
GGTGACGAGTCTTGCTTTAAATCTCGCTTGACAAACATTGTCATTTCTTGACCCGATAAATCCATCGGGGAACCATCTGGTGACGTTACGGCAAGACCCATCACGTCCGATTTAATATCGTCGCTACCACCAGAACCTTGGTAAGGATTATCTTTCATAGAAGTAACCTGAAGTAAATTGTAAGACCACGATTAAATTTAAAGCATTGAATTGAGTTCGATCATCATAGAGCAATCTGGCATCTCTACATTAAAAGAGTGTTGATTTTTCGAAATATACAACGGTAGGGACTCTACATAAGTTCATAAGATAGTATAGTTATTCCATAACTTCATAGATAGTCAAAAGCGTCATTTTCTGCTAATACGCCAATCGCACTAAAATATACCAACTATAAAATCGTTTTTTGGTGTGAAAAGAAATTTTTTAGTTGGTAAAAGTAATTGTAATCGGAGTGGAAAATGAAAGTGATAGAGGAATAAATCCCTTTTTACATAGGAATAAATTTTATTCGAAGACATATCTTTGTTCTAGCGTTGTTAACTAGCTAAAACATACCATGGCTCCAACAGAAACTTTTCTTCCAGAGTTTTCTATAGCTTTCGATTGGTTGCCGAACAAGGCTTGAATATTTGGAAGCTTGAAGCCTGTGTCTTCATCATCTGCGTCATCAGGCACCTGTGACATTTCCACATCCATTGTCCCTAGTAATATAGATGGAAAAAATAAGCTAATGAACTGGCACGATTAATACGTACTCATACACTGCTCTTTCTATACATAAGTATTTTAAAGTAGTTTTTCCTTACTAAGAGCAGTATTTTTATTACACCGGACACTAATCTACACTGGACAGTATTTCTTTACACCCGACATTATACTATATATTGAGTAGTATTTCATAACACTGAGCAGTATAACTTTACATTAGCCAGTGTTTCTTCACACCGAGCAGTTTTTCGTTACGCCCGATGGTGCACAATTATTGCGACTGTGTGTACTAACAGTTGTAATTGTCCGAAGAAATTGTCCGGATTAATAGTTTGATATTTCATAGAGCAGAAGAAGGTCAAGAAATCAAACTCTTTACCAGTCTTCATAAGTTTTGGCTTATCACCAGCAACCATTTGTCTCATCAAAGCACCTCCAATCTTATTCACTGTATCGATAGCTTTGTCTTGACCTGCTTTTCCAGCTTTTTCTGTTATGTTTGTACCGTTCTGTATAGAAAACATGAAATAAAATCAATTTCACTTATTCTTAACAATTAAGTGATTTTATTATTTGAGAACAATCAGCATTGAAGAAAATATATATCAGTAATCAATAAAACAAAATAAGCAAAATCAGTTGACTAAAAATCAAAATAGAATAAAAAGTTCAAATAATTTTCAAATTAATATGCTCATAGATAAACAGACATCACGGAGAAACAAACTTCATGGATTAAGCCATATCACGGATTAACAAACTTGTTTTATTAAGTACCTTGTTTTTATTCAACGTAGCACCTAGCACATTGGATGATGCTAGAAACATGGTGTTGGCTGTTTCAGACATGCTAGGGTTTGCTGCATTAGCTTGTATCATACATTCTGACATTTTATCTAAAGAGTTGCCCGATTGTTCCTATATACACAAAGAAAATGTAAGAATTAAAATTCTAGAGAACTTTTTAAAAAAATATGTGAAAAAGTCTGAGTACGAAGTAGGTAATTTGCCTCGTTAAATGTACGTAATATCGCAACTTTGGGTCCAATATAGGTAATAACATCGTTCTCAGTATATTTCTTTATTATATGCATAAAACAACAAACTTAGTATATTGTAAATAAACATCAAAAGAAAACTTTGTCTCGTAAAGAAGAAATCATTTTTTCATTTAAGGTCACAAGTTTACAGCTGCTCTACAAACTTCATAAAATTTAGTAAAATCGAATGTTGATAAATTACAAAATACGGAATTCGGTAATGACCTAAACGGATTCCGGTAAAAACCTAAGAACTCTGATGACTAGCATAAGAAAGAACTTACTTGTGCTTCTTCCGATACCTCACCAGCAGTCTTAGTCATCTCCATTTGTACAGCTCCCATTTGCTGTATCTCGTCCAACGTACACGCTTTAACTTTACTCAAAGAGCTGATCATTTTGGCACGTGTCTAGAACGTGATCAAACAAATGGATAGTAAGCAAATACATTGCGGATAAAGAATTTGAAAAACGCAATAAAATATGAAATGCAAGCAACTAAATGGTTGAAGGAAACATGAATTTGTAAAAGAAAAAATGAGCTATTGATTCCTTCCTTATATTTTCACTTGAGTTTTACATTAGTTAAGAACTATTTTGTAAATTGGGTTTTTGCGTTATTTACAAGGCATCCAAATGTCTCAATGGACTTATTACGAAGTCCTTGGCCCAAAGTACAGGTATATTTAAGTGCTCCCATTTGTGCTACGGTGATGTTACATTTGTGCTGTATTAACCGCTAGTTAGAAAATCTTGGACAGCCGAATGAGTCGAGTCACGAACATTGCGGTGAAAGTTTGAAGTGCTAAAATTGAGCCACTCCGTATATCTAACTCGCAGAATGATTAGTGCTACTACACACAAGCGGTGTTCAATAATGGCGCTTTTCATCGCATATTTCGCGGTTTGAACCCAGAGACATTCATAGGTTGTACGTAAAGATAGAAATTAAGCGCAACCATAAACTCACCGCAAATGGAAGCAATAAAATATACCAGTCGCTTGGTTCAAGGACGTAAAAACTAAAAGAAGCTTATTTACTCAATAAAGTTTCAGTTATTATGACTGACGACTTCGTATAAGGGTTTCACATTTTCATATCTAAGACAAGGTTGTTAAATCAAACAAGAGCATCAACATACTTCAGAAGCATTTCCATATGGGTCAAAGTTATCGCTACCATATTTGTTCATCACCGATCCAGCCGCTAACGCCATTCTCGTCAACGCCTGCATGTCCCCTTTGTCTGCTATCGAGTCTAA
Source organism: Aglantha digitale (assembly GCA_031471615.1). Taxonomy (NCBI): domain Eukaryota; kingdom Metazoa; phylum Cnidaria; class Hydrozoa; order Trachymedusae; family Rhopalonematidae; genus Aglantha; species Aglantha digitale. The sequence goes on from JAUELD010043390.1 coordinate 7,365, forward strand.
GTCGTCAGTCACAGAGTTAAAGTTCACTGACTCGGGTTCTTTCACCTATAAAACAAAGAGATGAATAGTTACATAAGAAGTGTAATAAGAATATGTAGAATATGTTTGCAATACGACATTAGTATGATAAAATATAATTTCTAACGAAGTGTCATCATAGTGACGTCATAGTGTCATCATAGTGACGTCAAGAGAGAAACAAACACTTGTTGGCTACAGAAAATTATTACATACTCTTCTTATTCTGCTTGAATGCATTGATATGAAACTTTTGCGAAATACACTGACAGGATGTTCTTCTAGAATGCTCTTACGAACAACTCTCGCAAAATGTTCGCATAATACTCATAAAAAATATTTTCGCTTTATAATTTATTCGAACTAAATACGCATACCGTAACTTCGTAAGACATTCGAACACCGTACGCAAATTTATCTTCGATCACAACTATCAAGTCGTACTTGTAGTCTGCACTTTCCAGTCCCAACGGAAGTATCAATGAGATTTCGCGTTCAGGACCTGTGTAAAGGTTTTGTTTTGTTCCATCTCTCAAAGCCTCTAAATAATCAGAATTATTAAGTGGAGTTAATAAATACAATAATTTTAATATGTATTAGTGCTAGAGTGATAATGTCGCAGTGTTTTGTTGGCTGCATTGCTCAGTCGACGGCCTTAGATAGTCTTTATAAGAGCCAGCTATTATTTGGTATGTTGGTATAAGCGGTATGGATGGTATAAAATGGTATAACCTAGATGGTATGTTGGTATAGATGTTAAAAGATGGTATAACCTAGATGGTATGTTGGTATAGATGATAAATATGGTATGAACTAGATGGTATGTTGATATAGATGTTAAAAGATTGTATAACCTAGATGATATGTTGGTATAGATGGTATAAGATGGTATGAACTAGATGGTATGTTGGTATAGATGGTAAAGGATGGTATAACCTAGATGATATGTTGGTATAAGATGGTATGAACTAGATGGTATGTTGGTATAGATTGTGTAAGATGGTATAACCTAGATGGTATGTTGATATAGATTGTGTAAGATGGTATAACCTAGATGGTATGTTGGTATAGATGGTAAAAGATGGTATAACCTAGATGGTATGTTGGTATAGATGGTAAAAGATGGTATAACCTAGATGGTTGTTGGCATAGATGGTATAAGATGGTATGAACTAGATGGTATGTTGGTATAAGATGGTATGAACTAGATGGTATGTTGGTATAGATGGTGTAAGATGGTATAACCTAGATGATATGTTGGTATATATGGTAAAAGATGGTATGAACTAGATGGTATGTTGGTATAGATTGTGTAAGATGGTATAAACTAGATGGTATGTTGGTATAGATGGTAAAATATGGTATAACCTAGATGATATGTTGGTATAGATGGTGAAAGATGGTATAACCTAGATTGTATGTTGGTATAGATGGTATTTGATTGCATAAACGGTGCAAAAATACCAATTAACTTGATACAAAGTTCTTTAATAACCATAAGAATATATTTAATAGCATATAAGAATATAGAATTTTAGATAATTATTTTTTTAAAAGTTAAGCCAAAAGAATTAGCGAGACAATTCTACATTATTAACAAAACATTGTTAAAAGTTCGGAGTTACAAAGACAGCCAAATGCCACTAATTGGAACAACAGAAATTCTTTCAGGTCCGACGTTTTACCCAGGTCTGACGTTTTACCCAGGTCTGACGATTTACCCAGGTCTGACGATTAAGTCTCCCCTATCTCGCTCGTGGTGGTAAGGGAGATTGAAGCTTATACATATATTATTCCAATGATATACCTTCATACAAAGACTGAACATCAACATAGACAATACAATACCCATTATAGAGTAACTTGTCGCATATAACTGTTTATGGGATTATGATTTATGGGAAGGGCGGGTTAAAAATTTAGTAAAATGCAGAACGATTCCATCTATGGTGTATATTTCAAAAAACTGATGTATTCAATGTTAGAACAATAGTTAAATATGACTATGAAAAATATTTCGTCAGTGAAAAACATAGCAAATGAAGAAAAAAAGGGCGTAATAAATATTGCATTAGAACATGATTTCTTACCAACTTTGTAGGTTAAAGGCGTATCTTCATCCACCCAATCACCACATCGTATTAAAAAGTTGGTATTAAGCGTAAAACCCTCTCTTGGAGAAACGCCACAAAATCCACCACGGGGCGGTATGTTTACTGTGAAGACGAAATCACTGAAACCGCGATATTCTAATTGAATAAAAGTAAAAAATAATATTGTATCTGTTTTGCACCACTTGTATTGTAGCTGTTGACGAAAGCAATATTGTGTGCATATAGAGTGCGCTTGCAACATGATCGAAAGTGAAAGTATTTAATAAGATGCATTTTTCATTAGAATGGCATAAGTGAGCAATGAGTGTCGCTAAAGGAATTTCAAGCTCATAAGTGCTTTAAAAATTATGAAAAATGTCATAAAAAAAGTCTTTAACCATTACCCAAGCATGTTTTTAGTTCAAACACATTTTATAAACAAAGGGATTGTTCTCTAATTCTGCAATCTTTATTCCTATTGTAACTAAACATGGCGCGATTGCTAGTTGCTTTTTGTATAAAAAACATACTAAACTTGTGGCTGTTTGTTAAAGAAAATATGACCATGCAATGCAGGGACTTTTTTATCATACCACGTGACAGATATTAATCACGTGATTACCTGCGGTGGCTCCTGGTTGCCACGCTGCTACTCGCAGCACATAATTCTTCCCTAAATCCAACACGTTTGGTTTCAAAGCAATGTTTGCATTATTAATGGATGTTGTAGTTTTCAAATGCAAATCGGGGTCTTCAATTTCTTCAACGGTGGTTTTACCATCGACCTCATTGAGACTTTCAACTCGTTCGTACAATTTCCATTCGTAAAGTACAGTACTCATTTTACAGTTCAAACAGACGCTTTGAATACGTAGAGGATCTGTCGGGAACAGTTTCTCGTAGCAATTTAGTGTACATCTAAAAAGAAAATTCAACTTCATAAAGATTTATGTTATACGTTATGTTACTGCGCTTTAAAGACAATCCTTTTCAGCTGTCGTCTTTAAGGACTGCGTACTAGATTTTTTGGGTATTAGTTAGAATAGAAGCGAAGTATCGGCATAAAAAGCAATCATTTTAAGAAACCTCATAAGAAATATGACGCCCAGCTTTGGCGGCTAGATAAATATATAAATGGCGATAAATGAATCTTGATGACATTCGTTGCAGGTCATTTAGTTAAAATGAAAAGCCTCTCTATAAATGGCGATAAATAAATGTTACAGATACAGCTCTGATATAAATTACGCCCATTCAACATCAACTCTGCTTCTAAAATGGCACCGTTTCATTTATTTCTGCATAGCTTGAGACTATATTTTTTATAAATTTTCATCTTACGTTTTTTTTATAAATAGATCTCTTAAGCGAAATTCTCTTGAACATATGGACTAAAAGAAACTTTACAATGGATTAGTTATACTTTATATTCCTAGTTGTTAAAAGTTAATATTTGCCTAGCAATTCTCAATAGAAAACTCTTACAAATAGGTTGGCAGTACTCACAAGATTTCAAGCGACGGTGGATCGCCGGGTACCACTAGAAACTCTTGGTCGAACAAACCGTAGCGGTGAGCTTTTGTGACGTACACACGCATGACAAACTTCTCGAATAACGCCATGGTCGTGTTAATCTATAAAAAGTAGTTCATGAATAAATAAGTTATATAAACAACAAATTTAAATATTTAATTGAAATGTAAATAAAGAAACAAAAAACTATTAAGAAAATTTCAATGATGAAAAACAATTTGAAATAAACAACCAAGAATACCAAATTACTATATATAACCAAAATTATCTTTTCCATGTATTAAGTTAGCAAAGTAAATCTTGTTTTAAACTATTCAAGATTCTACAGCAAACACACGCATACACACACACACATAGAATAGTAACTGCACTGTGCATAATTCGAACCTACAATAATGAGTACCTTAAGATTGTTCGGCATTTGTTCGGCAAGGGGGGTGAGGTATCCCCCGTATACATACCTTTATGATGCTTCCATCTGGTTTCACTTTTGCAAAGGCTCCATAATCTTCCGTTAAGTAATATCTACCATTTCGAAAACAGCCAGCACCTCGTGACGTTGGTGGAATCAACTCGAAATGTTTAGGAAATATTTCATCCTGTCGACGGCAAAACCATTTGTATTTTAGTTGACCTGTCCAGTTGACTTCGTCCGGGTCGTACGTCTTTGCAGCGTCAAACGTCACTTCAATATCGCCACCTACAGCTCTCCGTACGCCCCCTACATAAACATTTAAAGTCTAAAACACGTGTAGACACAGTTTTAAACAAGCCATTAGAACTTGATGTAAGGGTGGCATAAAGACTTTCACCTCTGAACTTTATAAAAGCTGTACTTTAGAAACAAATTTGGATTTTTTAAGAATGTAAACAAACACAAAAAAGAAAAAAGAATGAATTAGCGAACAAATAAGCTCCAATGAAGTAACGTCTTACCTTCGATAGAAGCTTTGATAAGTGAAGGTTGTATATTGAAATAAGTTGAGTCACGTGATGTTATCTCGTTCAGATTTTCACCATGACTTTCGAACCATATCGACAGTTCGACCATGATTAAACCGTAAGGTAGAAAGTTCTCAGCAACTACAAACACTGTTGGATCCAAACCGCCTGGGTTTCTTATAAATGGCATAGCTCTTCGTCGGTAACCGTAATTGTTGGTCAGGTTTAATTTGGTTTTACCGCCATCAAGATATATGTTCCACAAGAAAGACACATTGGTCGCAACTTCGCATTCCACGGTCACATTCGATTGCAGTATGATTTTGTTACTCCTCTGTGAGTCAACAGGGAAAGATATGTTACCTCCACCTGATATGATAGCTACAGGCAGTGGGCATGGTTTGTATATGACTTTACGAGCGGTGACGTTTCTGAAACTACTGATTAAATTGTAAACTTCTGTGGTGATGTTCACAAAACCTTTGATGTTGTAAGTATACATTAGATGCATAGGCTGGTGGTCATCCATTTGTAAGAAAGTGTAGTTCTTAGTCGAGTCTGCGATGAATTTATGACAGTTCTTTCTATTGATAATAAAAACGTTTTCGTCTCCGAAGTCTATCGTCGTACATAAACGACTCCCGAAATCTCCAGTGATATTCATTTTAACAACACGCCCAAATCTTAATACTTCTGGGATGCTAAGGTTTATATCAGTAATAGCTTTCTGCATTTCGATCAACTGGGATGCATAGAACACACCTAAAATGTTAGTGATTAGAACACTGATATTTTTGTAGCCTGCCTTTTCATACTTGAACTTGAAGTAGTTGTCCATCGACGATATATTTTTATCACCTTCATTGAAATCGATTTCATATTTTAGATCTTTGTCTTGCTTGGTCATATTAATATGTATGATATTACCCAGCATGAAAGTTAACTTGTTGACGTTAGGGCTTTCAGATAGTTCATTTGTTCCTGGAATCTCTTGTTTCAATTCGATGTTGATTGGTAAGATTTTTTGGACGTCGACTAATAAAGTAAACATCTTTTTCGTGATGTTGTTTTGAACAATGGCCTTTGTTTCGTATTTACCTTCTTTTTCATATCGATAGGTTTTAATGATTTTACTTGGTCCAACAGAATTAAAGGGATCGGATTGACCATCGGAACCATCACCGAAATCCCACATAACCATAGCGTCAGTAGGAAAGGGTGTCCCATCAAGTAACTCTAAATAAAACTTCACAACCCCCGGATTAAAACGTAATGGCGAGTTACTCGATAACTGAATGTTTTTTACAGGGTGTTGTGCGATTAAAGCTTCATCACACCTCGAGCTCATCCGGTCGATTTGGTTCCACGCGGTCACATTTACTGTGTACATACCATCTATACCATATGTGTAAGGTACTTTGATGGTATTATTGCGCGCCTCTTCACTGGTTAGCAACTGCTCGTCTCCATTTCCAAAATCGATCTTATAAGTTAACCTTGAACCTTTATCAGCTACAATATAGAAATCAACTTCTTTTCCGATTTCAATATATCTACTCGCAGGACAAGAAATCCCTAAACCGTTGATGGGTATTTCTATGGGTAAAGTGAACTTGGTTATGACGGTTTTAATGGGATTGGTGCACGCTAAGACGATGTTGTAATCAGCCACAGCCATGTAGAAATGTCTAATCACTTCACTGAACTGAGATTTATCCACTTTAAACACGACGCCATCTCCTAGATTCCATTCACACACGAACAACGTTCCTTGACTCATCGCAGCAGTGATCATGGCTTCTTTACCAAACATTGTATCACTTACCATGATTTTTAAATCTTTGATTTCTTCTAATGCTTCTACCACAAAAGACGCATTCACTTGACTAACAGCACTTGAAATTTTATTGAAACACATTACTTCTATGGAGTATTCACCACTGTTATTATAACCATGCGTTGCTGAGTATAAGTCTGTGACGTAGGGTTCAGTTTCATCACTGAAGTTAAAACGACATTTGATGTTAGTACCTTGGACTACATCCACAATGACTGTAATTTCTTCATTGACATCTAGATAGATATTATTGGTTAACCGTGCATGGTTCGTGTATGCACTGATAAATGTTAAAGGTATTTCGACTGTAGCAAGTGAAGATATAACGTGTTTCATTCCCAGCTCATTCGTGGCTGTTATTGAGACATTGTAGGAGCCATCTTTACTGAATACATGAGTTGCAACATAACAACCGCCATGTTTAAAATCTGTTCTTTGTTCAGTTTCACCGTCACCAAAGTTGATATCGTAAGTGATGTTAGTACCACGTTCAGAACACCATTTTATAACAGTCTCACTTTGAATACTAACAGGTTTGATGTCCTCTTTAAATTTTAAGCCACGGATTTTATCAAACACAAAGGCATAACAGTGATCAGATTTTGATGAAATCGAGTTATAGGCTTCAAGTTTGATTTGGTAAACACCCGGAACTTCATATTCATATTCAAAATTGGCCTCGTGTTGGGTGTGCACCGTTCCATTGTCAAAGTCAATGTCATAGCTGATGTTCGTACCTACCGGTATCAATGCTATGATGTGAAATAATAAACCGGTCTGCATTATTGACGGACATTTTATTTTCAACTCGTCAATTGGAATATCAACAAATACTTGTTCATCATCAGTAATATTTGATGTTATCAGATAGAAACCAGGTTCCGTGTAATTATTTCGAAGGTAAAAATGACTTTCAATGATGTAATGGGCGCTGATAAAGTGACGGGAGTACATAAGATTTGCATTGGTGCGATACAAACTGTCTTTAATATTTACAGAAGAAGTGTACTCGAATTCAGCAGCATCTATGTTATCCACTGCTATGTCAACATACCCTATCTCTCCACCTGCTGAAGCCCAGCCAATCACGTTGCCTTTACTAACGAGCAAAGGCTCTTCTAGTTTAACTACAGAATGCCCAATAGCAGAAATATAATATTCGACTTGTTTAACCAATTCATAATCAGCAGGAGCTGAATTAAAATTGTATGGGCGATCAAGAGAGCACTTTCGAAATGAACTTTCTTCAACAGGTAAGCATCTCTGACTGGCCACACAGAAAGCCTCCCCTACTGTACATTGCCATTCGTTGAAATCCTGACAGTTGGTGGAACTTGGGAAACATGCATGACGGTTGTTGCAGTATACTTCGCCACTTTCACATTTGGGTTTGAATACCTACAAGATTGCAACCAATAAAAGTGATTATACAATTCTCATGACAGGTTGAACCAAATACATATTTTTAAATTTAAAAAAATTAAATACACTAAATAAAACAAAGTAAACTATTAATATTATTAGGTATTTTTAGAAAACTTTATTTGCATGAGCTAAATTTAGAAGGCTTTAATTGAGATTCGCTTTTTTCAATCTATTTAGTCTTCTTTTAGTTTTATGCATCCTAAAAGTTTATTTCACTGATACATCTAAATAACTCATGTTTAACATTTTGACTATAAGGTCCTTGCCTTAACCCTTTTAATTTGCTTTATTGTAAAAAGGCAATTTAGTTTGAATTTATTTTGTTTTTTACAACCACCATTTAAACCCTCATTGTAAATCCAGTTAAGTAAGTTTTATAGATGTCAAACAAACAATGAACACGAAAAAACTTGACAACAAAAACAAAAAAAGCAAAAAAAAGGCTTTGGTTTGAAAGACCATTATTCAAAGTGATGTTATTTACTTAAGTTGCTGCTCTTTGTCAGCTAACTTTGTAGCAGTCTTTTTAATTTGTTTACCCGCTACTGCTGCTACTCATTGGGTTCTACTCTTCATTTACTGTTTATTTCCATTTGACATCCTAAAGTATTGTTGTTGTTTTTATTTAAATTTTTATTTTTATGTCTCTTTCTATATCATTAATTATATTATGTTTAAACCAATTTTTACAAAAAATTATTAACAATAAAAGCTATATATTTAAATACCTGTAACAGAATATTCCCTTTTGCGACAGCCTCTATTTCCCATGCATAGATCTTTCGTTCGCTATCGAATTCAGCTTGTGGTAAGACAATAGTGAAGTTGTAATCTCGTTTACTGTTTAATTTAGATTTATCAAAGGGGATCTGCGTTCCAACATAATCATAAATGACTTCTGCAAAAAGAAAAATACTGTGACTTATTTTCTCATATAAATTTTTTGTCTCAACACAACTCAGAAACCAGTTTATTTGAAGCTACCAGCTAAATAATATACAGTTTGATTACCATTTGATTATCAAGTAAGTTAACATTTACACATAATAATATATATAAATACATAATACAGTGATATATATATTTCAGTGCAAAACATAAGATCCTCAATTTTATAAGCTGATTTTTTGGCTCAAAAGTTTGTATATTTCTTGTGACTTTTAGTTAGCTATGTTTGACTATCCATTTTAATTTTTTTAACAAACATAGTTAGTGTTATTCGAAAAATAAAATTTTTACAAAAACGTTTTTAAAATTTTCTTAAATAAGTGCAAGATAACATTATACAAGACGACAATTTGTGAATATTTTTGGTTTTATACTAAAAAAGTTTGGTACTAGTCTCTTTAATACTTTTACAATATTTTTGATTTTTATATTAAAAAATGACATTTTAATATAAGATAAGAAAGTATTTATAAAGACCAGAAAAATAATAGGTATTTAAAAGTCAATACATACAGATCATAATATATAATAGCTTTTATAAATTTAGTATTTTTGTCATTACTTTATTTACGTTAGATAAAATCATCCTTAAGAAAATAATGTTAGAGCTCAAAACAGAAATCTGGTTGAAGAATTTGTTCATTCGTTTCTGATCTCTAGAATTCCAGCATTGCTCCTCTCCAGGCCCCAACATTAAACAACAGAACATTTGAAACATACAACATGACTTACTTGATTTTATATTGTCTTTTTGGCCATCTCCAAACTCAAATTTAACATCAATTGGATACCCACGCTCAACTGAACCATGGCATTCAACATCTCTACCAAATACTTGAGCATTTTTACATTTGATCTTACCGCCAGATATCTCATCTGTTATTTTTAACAAACTTTCACTTGAATAAGGTCCTGATATATTGTTCTTGGCGGTGACAGAAGGCTACAGAAACAATATGTTAAGCTGTATTTAATATTCCAAAGTAATGAAATTACAATTAAGTAAAGAAAGAAAAATAAAAAATCTTAAATAATAAGAAAATTCAAAAATCTTTTCAGAATTCAATAGATAAGTTGTAATCAAAATGTACATTTTTGTACATTTTTGTACATGAAAAACCCTAAACAAATACTATAACTTCACACAAAACAAAATAACAGTCATGACTTAATGTTAAAAAAACGTCAGAAAAGGGAACAGATGGTAACATTGGGAAGAAGAGACCTTAAACAGCATTATTTCCTTTTTTAAATTTTTTATTAAGCTAGTTAGTAAAGAACGACAACTGTTAGATTAAATTACGATTAAATCTTAAGCTCCAGTAAGGAAAACATAAAGATGTATTAAAAAGTATAACTTTGTATAAACTCAACATTTATAAAACAAACTTTGTATAAAATAGATTTTGAATAAAGAAAAAACTCTGAATAAAAAAATGTTAAATTAAACATTTATAAGTCCAACTTTGTATTAACTCAAAATTAATAAGTCCATCATTGTACAAACTCAACATTTAATAGTCCAACTATGTTTTAAAGTTGGATGCACCAAAACATTCCTAATGAATAACTATAAAAACAATTGATACCTTGTAATTGCCAGGCATATCATAAATATGTTCGAGAGAAGACTTTATTGAAAATTCTTTCATATTAAAATGATAATCTCCTGGGTAGAAATCATACATCCCTTCTTTCCCATTGTTCACAGAGGCCTGTAAACGAACCTGTTTGTACACTCCAGCTTGGTCAGGATTATTCAGCTTTAGATCAAATATTCTGTATTTAATATCATACACACTAAAATAGTTCAAAGCCCCGCAACTGGGTTGCTTATGTGTTTTGTTCCAGTGTGCTGTGCCAGGACAGTTTAAATAGCATTGTTCAGCTTTTAAAAAGTTTTCATTCGGTTTTTTATTTGAGCATAAGCAAGTGTAAGAATTTATTATCCCAGCATACGAATGTGTTTTCCCGCATGCTGTCATGCAGGATACTGGACTGGTGTTATACGGATCATAATTTGATGGACTGTACGTAAAAAATCGTTCCGTACTTGAATCCATGAAACATCCAATAAATTCTAAAATATGTCAAATTAATTCTTAAGATTCAATACTGTAAGGGGTTGCTGAAAACAATATTGTCACACTTAACAAACTTTGGACCATTTCACTTATACGTACTAAACAAAATAACAAATTTCTGTCTTACTTTTAAAAGAAATACAACTGAAGCTAATGATCTTTGTTATCTGTTTTATTGAACAAAAATTTAATAATTATTATCATCTGTCGCAGGTCATAAATTCCCTTTCAAAATTATTGACTAAAAAATCAGAAGTTCATGGCTTTAATTATAGTTTATGAAATTTTAATCTTCAAGATAAAACCTTGCACAAATTGATTCCTGTGATAGTATAAATGAATTAATAGTATAAAGATTTTTTTTAGATTCTCACAACTTCTTAGCTTTGAAAAAGTAGCTTTTTATTCTTTTTTACTAAATATTTTTAGTCATGCAAGACAGCAAATTTCAATGAATAATTATAACACTACAGCACTGTAATAATAACCCAAAAACTTAACTGGGGTATAAAAGAAGTAAGTTTGTCTGGTTCTTTCTCTTTCTCAAGGCTCTGTGAGAGAACACAGCTTGTCTCTTAAATCTATGATGATGAGATTAAATGGTGATAAGATTTGATAGGCAAAATAATAATTGGAAAATTTATTTTATGTTGTCCATGATATTACTATTGAGTGCTTAAATCTGCTTGTCAACATAACTTTAAATTTAGACATTGACATTAGATAATTTTGTTTACAAAACTAACTTATATGGTCACAGTGGCTTGATGGGTAGCTAGCACTTCAAACTTAGCAAAGGTAAATTCGAAGAAGTAGAAAAATACTTTGCTAGCTCAGAAGAAACAAATATGGTCACAGTGGCTCAATGGGTAGCTAGCACTTCA